>CAKNYM010036140.1:8283-26751 GCA_932195095.1 Andricus curvator
CCTGTATTATTCGATTATTAAATTTAACAGAAAAAATCGATATCTCGAAAACTATTCCAGATATCGATTTGTAAATTTCAGATCCGTGTTTTTCGCAAAAAATCCCATCGAAATCGATATTTAGAAATTATATTGATCAAAAACAGAAGTCAATAATTATAACATAAAAAAAATCGATATCTCGAAAACTATTCGAGATATCGATTTAAAAGTTTCAGATTCGTGTTTCTCGCAAAAAATCCCATCGAAATCAATATTCATAAATTCGGTTAATCAAAAACAAAAGTCAGTAATTTCAACATAAAAAAATCGATACCTCGAAAACTATTCGAGATATCGATTTAAAAATTTCAGATTCGTGTTTCTCGCCAAAAATCCTATAGGAATCCACATTAAAACTTTGTCGCCACGGATATCGTAATCTCCCCGGGAAATGGCTTAATGGTATACATACATACATACATATCATTTTTGGATAAAATTGATACATTTAGAGAAACCATCGATTAAAGAAATACCAGAACAATAAAAAGCTGTTTTTCTTTACAGCAAGTCATTTTTTCGAAAATTTTCAAGAGAGAAAAGATACTCTTTTGCAGGTTTATTCCAACATTAATGAGGAATATTTTATTCAAATGTTGATATTTACCAAGTTATGCCAACAGCCATACCACGCTGAAAAAACCAGTTCTCGTCAGATCACTGAAGTTAAGCAGCGTTGGGCGCGGTTAGTACTTGGATGGGTGACCATTCGAGAAAACCGAGTGCTGTTGGCACATCGTGGGTGTGGTGAGCCCACACTTGTAGTTATTTTACTACAAGCTATCAACCTAGAAACACTACCCGAATCGGGTAGTGTCACGCCTACCCTGAAAGGGAAATGGCTTAATGGTATGCGAATTTTGCCTTCTTTAATACCGTGACGAATGTCAATTTTAAGGACGCCACATGGGTTTTCTCATATTTTTTGTGGGCCAGTGGGGTAGGCGTAGAGTCGTAGATGATTACCCCCTGCTTGCAGTAGAAGTTTCATTATAAGCAGCTTAACCGTTTACGCCTGCGCTACTGACCCACGAAAAATATGAGAAGACCCCATTTGGCGTCCGTAAAATTGACATTCGTCACGGTTCTAAATATCCAATACATTTCAACGGAAAAATATAAACTTTAACAACAAGAAATCATGGAAATGTTAAAACCATTTTATTATTTAATTTGTTTGAATAATATTCAGCTTTATTACAAGGTTCTACGATAATTAGAAGCTGAGAACGTGACTCTGCAGAATAAGTTATTATTTTACCTCAAAGTAGCTGACGCCAATTTTTTACAGACGACTTACACTATTGATGTACTAATTTTAAGAACACCCTCTTTTGAATTGCTTAAGATACAACAGGTGAAAGAAAAAATGGGGAAAAGAAGGAAAAATGCGCATAACTTTGTAAATATAAGCATTTGAATAAAATATTCCTGATTAATGCTGGAGTATACCTGCAAAGGAGTATCTTTTCTCTCTTGAAAATTTTCGAAAAAATGACTTGCTGTAAAGAAAAACAGCTTCTTATTGTTCTGATATTTCTTTAATCGATTTTTTCTCTAAATGTATCAATTTTATGAAAAAATGATATGATAATGAAAATATGCATCTCTGGGAGTAGACCAACTTCTGTTTGAAACTTTTTCCTGTAAAATCAAAATCAAGAAATTTTACCTGAATTTCCAGCGACTTTGAAGCCGCCTGACAGCACTTTCGCATCCAGATAAGTGCCTGACAATTCGCAGGTGCTATTTCTATATCAACTCTTAAATGTACACAAATTTTCAAGCTTATTCGAGTCACGTCAATGAACTATAAAAATTGGCACCTTTGTCAGGTCGCCACCGCTCACCTTTTCCACTGAGCCCTGTCAGGCAGGTATTTTTTCTTTCATCATCATAAGTCTAACCTCGCAGTTGAAAATTGTCCTTATCCCTATCACGTTGCCATTTATGTTGTGGGCTTACAGTCTATTAGGCGTAAGCCACACGGTAAAAAAAGTTGGTGTAATTTTACATCGTGCCACGATGGAAATTATTTGATCTGCGTGCGACGATGTAAGTTTACACACTTTTGTAAAAAAAAATGCAGGACGTAAATTGCCAGGACATTTCAATTTTTAGGTTATGTTCGTGAGGTTATAAATTTTTAAACACTCTAGCAGGATAAATAAAGCGCATATTACTTTTCTTAGATATCGTTTTGAATAAACAAGAGATTTTTTTTTATTCACACAGAACTCATCACTATTTAAAGCAATATTAGAGGCTCTGAGACGTAATTTTATGATAATGTTCTACGTGCCATCTCTTTCTGTCAGTTTTTTGATTTATGTTCTGTTTTTAATTTCTCAGGATGCCAAGACGTAACAATACTAGCCGTTTGTGAAATTATCCTAGATACTGAAACTTTACCAAAAAAAGTGTTAATTTATAAGCTCATTTAAATTTATTCACTTACGTAAATTGACCACGTGCCATACCGATCGAACAATTTCCATCGTCAGACATAGTAATTTTACATCGGACAGTTATTTCATACTGTTCCATGGGGTGAAATTGGACTAGATCGTGAATTTCTGAGCGACATTGGTAAATTTACCAGGTTATACATTGTAATTGAAAATACACTGCTCGCGAAATTACAATCTAATTGTAAATATCACAAAAGATTTTTTTACAGTGCAGGTCTCTTACACGCCTATGATGCACCGAAAAAATGTATGTTGGAACTTTCCATTTTTGGAAGTTGCTGTATTGGAAGTTTATTTCCGAGACGAAATGTAACGTTCCAATACATGATATTGTAGTTTTCAAACGCTGGTATTGTTATATTGTCATACACCACCAACAGAAAGTTTGGGTGCATTTCCTTTGACTTTGTAAGTGGAATCATGTAAAAGATTAGAAAATTTTCCGTCGAATCAGCCTACATTAAAGTTATTTTAAGGGACGAGTAAAAAATATTTAGTTTCAAAGTTAACGTTTTTTTAGCTAGATGAACATTTTAAAATCTTGAGTTCAACTATTTGCCAAATCTAGGAAAGTGTTCCTAAAAATTTGTAAAAATCACCGAATCAATAAAAAATCCCACTCTTTAAATCTAAATAAAGACCACGATTGAATATTATGTAATTGTCGAGTATTCATACAAAATATTTACTCGTGCAATATTAATCTTTGGGAGCCAAAAGTCCGAAATTCGTCGTTAACCTTAATTGTTTTTTAAAAGGTGCAACTTGAGATTTAATTAGATGTACAATGGAATATAAAGGAGTTTTAAGTTATACATTATAAAAAATTCAAGGTTAACGACGAATCTCGGACTTTGGTTCCCAAAAATTAATATTGCACGAGTAAATATTTTGTATCAATACCCAGCAATTAAATAATATTCAATCGCCCTAGTAAAAATGCCTATTAGAATCCAAACAGAAACCTAATAGGATGTGGCTTCTATCAGGTCCTATTACTTTCGAAAGTGGGGTTTGTTCCTGGTTCTATATGGTGTTCTATTAGGTAATTGTGAATTTTCTAATTGGATCTTATTAGGGTCTAATGTGTTTGTATTCGGCACTCGTACCGTACTAGCTTTTGGTTTCTAAGCGGAACCTAAGTGGAACCTACTCGGATTTGAATCCGGTTTATGTGCGGTTCGTATTTGGTAACTTTGAACTTTCTAATTGGATCTTATTAGGATCTGATATGGTTTGTATTCCCTAGTAAAAATGCCTATTAGAAGCCAAATAGAAACCTAATAAGATGTGGTTTCTATCAGGTCCTATAACTTTCGATATTGGGTTTTGTTCCTGGTTCTATGTGGTGTTCTATTAGGTAATTGTGAAGTTTCTAATTGGATCTTATTAGGTACGATTTCTGAACGAAAAAGAAGTTATATCCTAACTTATTGTTATATAATCTTCATTTTTATAGTTGTTAAGTACACAATTCGCCAATACGGTTGCTTACACATATAATCGCACGCTTAAACGCTTTGAAAAATCTAACTCGCTGAGGATTCGAGCCCTACCTATACTACCTAAACTTGTGTATTCTACCGCGCGCTCTAACTCATTTCGCTATCGATGCATTTTGATCTTGGTTACAAAATCTCGACCAAGTATTTTTTAACTCAATGTTTCTTTAAAGAAAACGTATTTCTGATGGCCAATGGGTAGT
This sequence comes from Andricus curvator, assembly GCA_932195095.1. Taxonomy (NCBI): domain Eukaryota; kingdom Metazoa; phylum Arthropoda; class Insecta; order Hymenoptera; family Cynipidae; genus Andricus; species Andricus curvator. The sequence continues at coordinate 12,502 of CAKNYM010036140.1, forward strand.
TCTAAGACAAATGAAAAATTTTCGAGAGACTTTAATAAAAAAAATTTATTTAAAATGAATTTAAAATTAAATTGTGCTTATTTCAAATACGGCTCGATATTCTGTTTTCTTTAAATATGTTAAAAGTTTATGAACTATCCAAAGGTAATAAACAATAAAGAAAAGTCAAGTGCAAAAATTCTTTAATAACCTTGGTGACAAAAAGCGATTTTCTATAATACAAAAACCTCCATAAAACGGGCAGTTTTCAATTTATTCAATTATTTTATAATACTTTCTTACTCAGTTTTTAATGCGAAATAACAGTTCTTAAACAATAATTTAAAATATGTGAAACAAAGAACCGAATTTCACTTATTTCAGAAAGGAGTCAATACTTTTGGTCTTTAAATATTCAAAACGTTTAAAAAAGATCCAAAAGTAATAAATAATAAAGAAAATCAAGTACAAAAATGCTTCAATAACCTCAATGACAAAAGAATAATTTTATTCTATACAAAAACTTCCATGAAACGCACAGTTTTCAATTTATCCAATTCTTTTATTATACTTTTTTACTCATGTCAGTTTTAAATGTGGAATAACTTTTCCAAAACAACAATTTGAAATACGTAAAACAAATAATTGAATTTCAATTATTTCACAAAGGGCTCCATACATTTTTTCTTTATAGATTTAAACCGTTCAAAAACTATCTACAACTGATAAAAAAATAAAGAACTGTGCATTAAAAAAACACTTTAATAACCTTAGTAGAAAAAACATTTTCTCCTACATAAAAACCTCTATAAAATGCACAGTTTTCGATTAATCTGATTCTTTTATAATACTTTTTAACTTGTTTTTTTAATTTAAAATAACAATTCCTAATCAATAATTGAAAATATGTATAAGTTATGGAAGCACATGGCTACAAGTTACATCTTATTTCAATTTTCATTTTATTTTGCACAATGCACATTGTAAAAAAACTTGTTTATCGAAAATATATGATTTTCTATCCAGAAACTTTAAATTTTAATACAATTAATTTAATTCCGATTATCCACTAACAATCCTAATAGAGCCTATTAGAGAAGCAATTTTGTAATTTTTCAACTTCCCATAAAATACAACCTAATAAATACCTAATAGAACCACCTTGAAGGCTGCACTTTGAATTCTAATCCAATTAATTTAATTCCGATTAGCCGGTAATAATCCTAATATAGCTTATCAGAGAAGCAAGTTTTTACTTTGTAACATTTAGAGTAAATGAATACCTCATTGGTTTCGATTAGAACCTATTAGAAAAATATAGCACAAAGAATCGATCTAACTATCTAAACGGTTTCTATTAATTACTCAAGCATCATTTTTAGTAGGGTTGATTCCGAAGGTCTACTCAAGTACCTAATAGAACCTGTTAGGGAAGTCATTTTGTACTTGTAGCACTTGGAATAAAGCAGATCCCAATAGGTTCCTAATAGAGAAGCCTAAAATATATCTCTTCAAATTTTAATCCGATTAATTCGATTCAAACAGGCCACTAAAATCCTAATAGAACCTGTTAGGGAAGGAATTTCGTACTTGGCGCACTTGGAACAAAGCAGATCCTAATAGGTACCTTATAGAGCCATTAAAAATACATCACTTTGAATTTTAATCCAATTATTGCTTTCAAGATGCCACTAAAGTACCTCATAGAACCTGTTAGGGAAGCAATATCGTATTTGTAGCACTTGGAATAAAGCAGGTCGTAATAGGTACCTAACAGATCCGTTTAAAACACATATCTTCGATTTTTAATCCTATTAATTCGATTCCAACATCCCACTAAAATACCTAATAGAACCTGTCAGAGGAGCAATTTCGTTCTACGAGCAGTTCGAATAAAGCAGATCCCAATAGGTACCTATTAGAACCGCTTAGAACACATCACTTCGAATTTTTTTTCTGAATTTTCATGCTGAAGGTCCAAGAAAATACCTAATAGAACCTGTTAGGGAAGCACCCGGTAAGAAGGCTTGAATAGAATAGAATTAAAAATTTAAGATTTCAGCGTGAATGTAGAGATAATCCTATTATTTTTAATACCTGATTTTCCCTTCAGGCTTCAATGTTCAAGAAAGTAATAAGTGGCTCCGAAATGTAATTCCCGTCTATTCACATAGTGTTAATGACTCTCTTTCCTATTCCAAAAAGAAGGTTAGATATGAAGTGTGTTCAATTCAGTTTAATTCATTCGCGAAATGTGTACATTGAATTTTCTGAATTACCGGTTTTTGAATTCAAGTTAGGAAGGGTCTATTACAGTGAATTCAAGTTTACATTGCGGAGAGATGGTGTGACTTCAATTCAAGAAATCTGAATTGATTTTATGTGAAACGTATTATCCTCAATTCCAAATGGTATAACTGAATTGAATGAAATAGGATTTGTGATACCGAGATACCAAAAAGAATTTATGTATTCCGAAAACATTAGTTAACTTGAATAATTAATTAAATAATTATTTAATTAATTAATATAATTATACATAAATATAGTAATAATAAATTCTGTAATAATCATCAGTAAATTGTACGCAAATTCTATTAATTCAAGTCCAAGAGTCTAATGAATTGAAACTGTATTGAAACGTATAGCAGTTGCTTCTTTCTAATTACTGTTTCTGGTTTAAGAGAACGAAGGGAAAATCAGGTATTAACATGAATTGAAATTTTCAATCCTATTCTATTCAAACCTTCTTACCGGACAGTTTCGTACTTCTATTTCGAATAAAGCAGATCCCAATAGGGACCTATTAGAGCCGTTTAAAACACATCACTTCGAATTTTAATCCGAATAATTTAATTCCAAAGGTCAAATAAAATGCCTGATAGAACCTGTTAGGGAAGCAATTTCGTACTTGTAGAATTTGGAATAAAGCAGATCCCAATAGGTACCTAATAGATCCGCTTAAAACACATCGCTTCGAATTTTAATCCAGGTAATTTCGTTCCGAAGTTCCAATAAAATATCTAATAGAACCTGTTAGAAAAACAATTTTGTACTTAATAATGAAGTAAAAGAATGCCTCATTGTATCCACGTAGATCCTGTTAGAAAAATTTAACAAAAGAACATAAGTACCGAATAAGACCGGTTAGAAACCAATTTAAAATAAGAATCCTATTAGAAACCAGTTAGGACCATATAAGATTCCATCTGCATCCTATACGTTTTCTAAACGGCTTCTAATGATACCCAACTGCCATTTTTACTAGGGCGTGCTCTTGATTTAGACTTAAAGAGAAGGATTTTTTCTTGATTTCATGATTTTTCCCAATTTTTAGGAACATTTTTCTAGATTTGACAAAGAGTTGAACTCAAGATTTCAAAATGTTTATTTTGTTAAACAAAAACTTCCAACTTTGAAACTAATAAATTTCAACGTAGGCAGATCCGTCGCGACATTTTATAATCTTTCAAATGATTCAACTTACAAAGTCGTGGATTTAGTTTCTGCGCAGATATTCATCTTTGAAGTGAAGTATGAATTTTCAAAAGGTCAAAGGAAATGCATCCAAACTTTCTGTCGGTAGTGCACATGTATTGGAATATTGCCACGAAGGCTGGTGACCTTCTCAGCATAAAACATCAACCAATTACGACTCTCTCGGTTTCCATTCCTTGTCCTCACCCCCCCCCCCCCCCCGTAACCCAAGTTTTGGTGGGACTGACATTACATCTAGACTCTTCACCACCCTAGTAGCAACGTCTGGCTCAGCATCTGCTCCCTCTAGTCGACCAGACTGGCGGGAGAAATGATCAGACCAGACGAAAACAGAATCTGGCGAATAAAGGAACCAGATTCTGGTATTTAGTTTAAACTCTAGTAATTAATGTAGAATATAAATAATGAAATTGAAAATCTAGCAATCGGAAATTTGAACGATTCACAAGTATGACCAAACATGCAAGCTTATACGACAACAGGTTATGTTTTTAATATCTCAGTTTGTCTCCTGGAATGTTGTGACGTCTCCGCAGCATTGTTTTTCCCAGAAAAGGCTGAAATATAGTGTAAAACTATTACAGAAACTTATTTAGTACCATTTTATGTTATTTTAATTTTGTCTGGTGTATATCATGACCAGTCTGGGCCAGGATCTGCTATACCAGACTCTGGTGCCAGAACAGCACGCCAAAGCGGAACCAGCCGGGCGCCAGGCTGTAAACAGATTCTGCTTTTTCTGGCGCCCAGCTTGCGCCAGTCTGCAGTTATCTTGCTACTAGGGCATACGACGAATCACTACTTAGACATGATTTCGACCCGCAAAACAAATTTCGTGCATAGAGGTGGTATTTGGGTGTACAATTTAAACAATGAATAATACAAACAATAAAATAGCCTCGGAATGGACTGAGACTTTAATTGACGAAATGCATACACACGGTAAACGTAAAGGTGGGGTTTCAGGCGACGAATGGAGGCTGGGTTTGGAATGCTAGAGGAGTTAATCATCTTATTTTATTGAATCAGATCTTAAGGTAAGAGAAATACGAGAAGCTATGCACGTAACGAAACTAGATATTCTACGCGCACCTGAGGCGAAGAAAAAGGGTTGCGAAAGCAGAAACATAGAAAATGGGGTGTTGAAAGGCGGTTTTGAAATATGGTCAGGAGTAGATAGTGAATCACATGGTTGTCAAGGGGTCGGTTTGATTATGAATGAAAAAGCAAGACAGCATCTCAAAGATGAAGGATATGTATCGCTCAGATTGCTGTGGGTTAGAATAAAGGTTGGAATCAGAAGATTATTTATCATAGCGTGCTACGCCCCAGTTGATAGTGATCCGAGAGAAGTCAAAGACGCCTTCTGGGACACTTTAAATAATACAATAAGTACTTGCGATCATGGTGAAAGAATCATTCTGCTAGGAGATATGAACGGATGGGACGGCGTCCAACGTCAGGATACAGATACAGAAAAGGTGCTAGGTAATTTTGGGGATTCAAGAAAAAAATTATAACGGGGAAAGATTAGTTAGCTTATGTTTAGAAAAGGGCCTATTTATTACCAATACTTGGTTTAGACATAAAATGGTCCACATGTACATCTGGCATAAAGAAAATAGCCGCAGTATAATTGACTTCATTATTGCGGATGAAAGACTAAGAGAACTAGTAAAAGACGCAAGAGTCATGAGGGGCTCTGAATGCAATACTGACCATTACCTTCTGGTCTCCAAAATAAACTTAGGACGGGGATGGAGAAGAAAGAGAACCAAACAAACGAAACAAACGCGAATCAAGATTAAAAATTTACAGAAACCGGAAGTGCGAATAGATTTTAAGAATAAGATAAACGAACGCATAGAAGGCGCGTGGACTTTGCTACGGGATATCATTGTTAAAACTGCAATTGAAGTGTGTGGTACGGCGGTTGCAGGAAGAAAGTCTGGTGATGCGGGGTGGAATGATGAAACTGAGGCATTCCGACGAGAAAAGAAAGAAGCGTACAAGAGACTGTTGAACATCATAGGTCTTAGCGATGAGGAGAGAAAAAGGCTCAAAAATGATTACAGACACAAAAATAGGATAGTTAAACGACTAGTCAAGGAGAACAAAGATAAAATCAGAACAGAAGAAGAGAAGAAAATACACAACGACTTTGAAGGAAGCAAGAAACTAATATTTAAAAAGGTGCAGGGAAGTAAAAATACAGAGTTTGTCAGCATGAGAAACAGCAAAGGTGAAATGCTATATGATACAGACGGGATAATAGACGCTTTGAAAAAATTATTAGGCGGTGAAGCTATAGGATAACAGAACTGTGACATAGAACATAATGCATCAGAAAATCCCATTGCGAAAGTCTGTGTCACTGAAGTTAGAGATATAATTAAGAACTTAAAAAACGCCAAGGCTGCTGGTGTAGACAGTATTAGCGCTGAAATGCTTAAATACGGAGGCGAGTACATATCTTACAGAGGCGGTGCGAATTGATAAATTTATGTATCGAGATGGAGGAAGTCCCAGACGAGTGGAGAAAAGCGATTATCGTACCAATCTACAAAAGGAAGGACGATAAAAGCAACTGCAATAATTACAGAGGTATCAGCTTATTAAGTACCGTACGGATCATGTACGGATCAAATATTTAGCTTAAGACAGATCACAGAAAAAAGTTTGAAAGTAGGAAAGAAAGTTTTTTGTGCGTTTGTCGACCTAGAAAAAGCATTTGACAAGGTGGATAGAAGTAAAGTTGGGGAAGTCCTCAAAAAGTACAGATTCAATGGATGGCTCCTAAAAGCAATAAAAACAATATATGCAGGTAACAAAGCGAGTTTAAGGGTTAATGGGAAACTGAGTGAGTGGTTCGATATTATGCAAGGCTTTAAACAAGGATGCGTTATGTCCTCATGGCTATTTATCATATTTATGGTCAAGTGTCTAAGAATGGCTCTCTTCGACGAAGAAGGTGTATATCTCGAGACAGTAAGGGTACGTGGGTTAGCTTTCGCAGATGACAAGGTTGTTATAGCAGAATCAATAGAAGACTAAAATAAATAAATAAAAAAAAGAATAAAAGAATAAAACCAAAATCATAGTGTTTGAAGGAAAAGGTGAGAAAACAATGTGCAATATTGTCCTAAATGATGAGAGATTAGAACAAGTTGATAAGTACATATATCTAGGTAGCCTATTCACTAGTGACGAGAAAATAGATGGGGAGTTATATAGGCGCATAAACAAGGGTCAGAAGGTTATCGGTAGAGCAGGGTCCATTGTCAGAAGAAAAAATATATCAAAAAAAGCTAAAATGGCAATACATAATTCTATATTTGTACCGACTGTGATACACGGTAGGGAGACATGGACCTGTCAAGAAAATGATAAGAGTACAATTAACGCGATTGGCACGAAACCTCTTCGCACAATTTGCGGAAAAACACTGATGGACAAAGTGAGAAACGAAATAATCTTCAAAGAATGTGGTGCAAAAGAGACAATAATTGACACATGGGAAAGAAATCAGTTAAGATGTTTCGGACATGTTGAAAGAATTAAAGATGAACGTCTAACGAAACAAGTGTATAAAGGTAAAGTAAATGGCAGTATGCCCAGAGGCAGACCGCGGAAAGAATGGGTAGAATGTGTGAATGAGACCTTAATCCGAAAAGATATAAGAAGCCATAGAAACAGGAGCGCTTGCATGAAAAAATGCACTGACGTGAAGGAAGCTAGAGAAGTATGCCAGGACAAAAAAGTGTGGCGACAAATAGTTTATAAAAAGAATCTGAGTAGAGTGAATGACGCCTGAAACAAAAGACCTTGGATACTAATGGGCCCCAGTGGGGAACCTCACATGACAACCTTGTCAAGCTCTTCACTTGGGATGATCGCTAAAGAGATTGATCAGCAATCTGGGTCGGAGCAGTGTTGCGGAACGAACGTGTTATTTAAATAAATAACACGAAAATGCAAGATCAATCTAAAAAATCTATACCTCCTTCCCAACACTACTATTTTCCAACCGAGCGAGTCACGCCTACCCCGAAAGGGAAATTGCCTAATTTTATAATAATAATAATAATATAATGCAATGTTCAGAAGAAAGTTTTAAAAGAATTCGCAGGCACGGAGAATCGATCCCTAACCGCCAAAGCTCTAAGATGAGTGTCTTACCACTAGACTAGCAAGGCACAATTCTAATCTTACGTAAATAGAGGATCACTCACCAGCTAGATGGGCTAAAGTGAGTGTAACTAAAAATTCCAATACCGGTATTGTAAAGTACTTGTATGGTAAACGGCGCGTGTCCTTTGGAACTGCAATACACGTATTGGAATTTGACCATTCAAATACCTTGTTTGCAATTTTACATTACGCTTGTATTGTAGAATTATTGTAGAATCCCAAACATTTTTAAAAGTGTATAATAGGAACAGGACATAAAGTGATGTTTGAATTAATGTTAATGAACATGTAAAGACTGAGTATTAACGTGTCAAATATTTAAAGTTTCAATTTTGAGAGTGCTAGGTAAAGTTCAAGTATAGTTACATATAAAAGTTTATGAAAAACGTTAAAAGATTAAACGAGCTTTTCAATAAAGCCATAGCGAAACGGACTAAAACAAACAACTTAGAAAATCGGTAAAGTATACAGGTAAAAAAGATACTAAAGGACTAATTAATAATATCAAAAATAGTGGCATAGATCTAATAAGAGACACAACAATAATCCCACTGAAAAATAGTAGTCAAAATAAACTAGTGGTAGAATCTGGGGCAGGTAAACTAGCCATATTGAGAACGATAATATTTCAAGTAGGTACAGTTGATTCCAGCAAGAAAGTTTTGATATGAATTGAATTGAAAAGACTAAGACACCCCGAAAATCCCGCTTTACGACAATGACGCATTGAACCAGTGTCCCGAGTAAAAATATTTGGTCTTAATTTTGTCTTGGGTAAAGACTAATCCAAGAGAATTCCAAGTAATTCTGTATGTCTAGCTCGTGAGACGGTACCATACTATTTTTGATGTCTTAAGGGTCATCACTAATCCGCTTCAAACTATATAGAATGTTTATAATATTTATCTTCATGATATTCATTGTTTATGTATTAATAAGTTTATTTATCTGCAATAATTATGTTGTTTGGATGGCGAATCTAAAAATGTTGTCAATTTTTTCCTATCTCCAACAGTTCACTAGATACTTCTAGAAAATGACAGTTTTAATCTTTTTATGGAAAATTTTATATGCCTGCAGTTGTTGAGACAGACAGGTTCCGAATTTCTTATTTGAAAATTATTTATTACAAAATAACAAGTTTTATCGGTTGTAAAATTGTAATCCTCAGCAGATGTCAACTGTTTGGTCCTTACCTAGCTACCTGATTCCTGGAAATGGCAGGCCCTGCCGATGGGGTCCATAGTTTATAGAGGTCGGAGTATAATGGACAATAAAATTAACAAACTAAAACTTCTCTAATTTTGACCCTGGCAAATGTTAAGGCCACAAATTGGTAATATAATTTTCTTTAAGAGCAATTCGGTATATTTATCAAGACAAGTCAATACAAGCAAGAGGAGTGTGTATATCTCCAATGTCTAGCTGGTGAGACGGAACCAGACATCATGGTCCTAAAGACATATTGAAGACATTCAAGACAAAATCAAGACCAAATATTTTTACCCAGGGTGTCAATGCGTGTAAATTCGAGAAGACGGTTTTTCAATTCAGTCTATATTCTATAGTCTATATTCGTGAGAGTAAAATACACACTCGAATTCGCCCCAATTCGTGATGGAGAATTTCAGCAAGTGTTGATTTATGCAGTTTAATCCATAACAGGAAAACCAACTTTGCAGGGCATACAGAATTTATTGTAAATGTTTAGAAAATTGTCCCGTAGCTCAGTGGGGACACTGTGGACTGATACACGAGGGATCGCTGGTTCAAGTCTCAACGCATGCACTTTTTATTAAGTTTTTTCGAATTGACCTTGACCACGCATTCATATGAATTCACACACATTTATTTCGCGCTGTCTCAATTCATCTAAATGCGTCTGAATTTGTTTAAACAAATCAGAAAACGAGATTAACCCGTTAACGCCGAGAATGCCCCTTTGGGTACACCACTCTTTCGGCAATTATAACTCTGCAATTCAAGGTATAAAAAATTGAGAGACACATATTTTTAAAGCTTAAGATCTCTTCTTTCCGATGGTGGGCATGAAAATGTGATAAAATGTTGCTAACTATGGACAAATATTGTTTAAACAAAAAAAAACACGATTTTTTCTAATTTTTAAAATAGAAAATCGAGTTTTCCGAATGGTTCCCAGTGTGCAATCTACTTGGAACGTCAATAACCGGTGGAATAAATGCCTAAGCTTTCAGAATACATGGTTCTGAGATAAGTTTTTTTATCTTAGTGTGTTCAAAATGGCTCGTTAATGACAAAATTTTTGCGAAGACATTCATGAATTTTTTTCTCAAAAAGTATGATCTTTTCGAGAAAGTGCAAAAGGAAAAAAAGTTCTTAGAATCACTCAAAGAATACGTGAGAATTTTTCCAGAAAGTTTTAAATTATTTTTTTGATTGTGAATTTTTTGTTCGATTCTAACAAATTTTTATTCTTGAAAATTTTTGCTATAAGCTCATGGTTCTCAAGAAAAAAATTCACAAAAGTGATCAAGAATCTTGACTTTTGAGCATTTTTTTCTTGAGAACCATGAGCTTATAGCAAAAATTACCAGGAATAAAAATTTGTTAGAATCGAACAAAAAATTCACCTGAATATTTTTAGAATTTTTGGAGCAATTTTTTAATTTTTCAAAAATTGACAAATTGCAAAATCAAAAAAATAATTTAAAACTTCCTGAAAAAATTATCACGTATTCTTTGAGTGATTCTAAGAACTTTTTCTGCTTTCGCACTTTCTCGAAAAGATCATACTTTCTGAGAAAAAAATTCATGAATGTCTTCGCAAAAATTTTGTCATTAACGAGCCATTTTGAACACACTAAGATAAAAAATTGATCTCGGAACCATGTATTCTGAAAGCTTAGGCATTTATTCCACCGGTTATTGAGGTTCCAAGTAGATTGCACACTGGGAACCATTCAGAAAACTCGATTTTATATTTTAAAAATTAGAAAAAATCGTGTTTTTTTTGTTTAAACAATATTTTTCCATAGTTAGCAACATTTTATCACATTTTCATGCCCACCATCGGAAAGAAGAGATCTTAAGCTTTAAAAATATGTGTCTCTCAATTTTTTATACCTTGAATTGCATGAGTTATAATTGCCGAAAGAGTGGTGTACCCAAAGGGGCATTCTCGGCGTTAACGGGTTAACGCGCATTCAAAAATGTTAACTCGTCCCAATGCGTATAATTGCTTTATTTTTTGCTGGGATACTATTTTAATACTATCACTTCTAGAAATAATCAGTTGGACCCCTACTGCAAATTCCCACATGGGCACCCATATAGGAACCTATGTGGGATCCCATATAGGATCCAAAATGGGAATCCGTATGGTTTCCTATACAAAATCGTATGGGCAAATTGGGACAAGAATTAGTATAGGATCCTATGTGGGAACCTATATGGGATTCTATGCAGATTCCTATGAATTCTCCTACGCCACATCTCCGGTTCAAGTCCCTATGTCAAGTTCTTACCTACAATCCCATATCGAAATCCTAGGAAGATTCCTGCCAAAAATCCCACAAGAAAACCCTCTTGAAAATCCTTGTCAGTGCCCTTACATAATAATTCCTATGTGAAATCCCACATAAAAACCTAGACGAAATCCTTGCGAGATCGCTTACTTAAAAATTCCTACGTTGAAGCCCACACGAAATCCTTGCGGGATCCCTTCCTTAAAATTTCCTGCATTATATCCTACATGAAAACCTATATTAAAACCTCGTGGGATTTCTCCTTTAAAATTTCCTACATCAAATCCCACGTGGACCCCCTTGTGAGATTTCTTTAAAAGTAGCACCTTCGTCAAATCTCATACGAAAACTCTCATAAAATCCTTCAAAAATATTTCCTACACTGAAACCCCACATGAAACCACTCGTTTTATCCCATGTGACGATTTCCGACGTCAATTCCTATATGAAAACCTTGACATAAACCTACCCGAATGTTTCCTCCGTCAATTCCAACCTGAAAATCCTTATAGACGAATCCCGTTCGATTTTTCCTAAGCAAACACCCATGTGAAAACCCTCGTGGCACCCCACAAAAAATCCCTCGCCTCCTCCAGAGAATCCATGTGGAATTCACAAAACAATCCACATGGAAATAGGATGATAATGTTTTCTTTTAAAGACCGATCTTTCAACTGAAACTCAAAAATTGTTTAGCACGGGCAAGTAAGAAATGCACTGAATGAAAGAGATACAACGTGTTTATATTATTTTACATATAGTCATATTTACATTTAATATATACAATTTTATAATGCTGAGAGAATCTAAAACAATTATTTTACAACATTGTAATACTCTTTTTACATTCTCATCAGAGAAGGTATTAGATTTGTGTAAAATTTGACCCCCTCCGTTTTTGTCAAATGTCCACGTTTTGAGACCATCTGAACCCAAAAAACAGGTGTTCGCGAATGTGTCTGTCTGACTGTCTGTATGTATGTGGGGGTGTGTGTATGTATGCATGTAGATTTTTATTTTGTTAGCACGATAACTTTCGAAAGAATTGACAGATTGGATTGGGCTTTGGTATACTCTTCAAGTATCCTAAAAGGAAGGTCAAGTTCGTTATCCAGCCATTTTGGATAAAAATTTAAAAAGTGAGCGCTTTTTCAAAATTTGTGAGACCACTTTTTTCCAAATTTATAAATTCTATGTACGGATGTTCGTTATACTTAAAAATACAAACAATTTATTCCAATGACTTTTTTTGATGGAACAAAAATTACTGGAGTTATAGCATTTAAAAAATTCCGAAAAACAAACGCAAATGAACATTTTAAGCCAAACAACGCACGATATGAAAAAAGTCAAGAGAAGAAAAATGTTTATTTTTGAACACTCTACAATATTGTTATAAGACTTTTTTTAATTTTCTTGAAAAAAACGAAAATTCAAATTTTTATCGCACAAAAAAATAATTTAAAAAAAAAATTCCATTTTTCGGTCAAAATATACAAGATACGAAAAAGATGTGAATACAAAAATTGTGCACTCAAAAAAGATCTACAAATTTGTTATCAATCACTTTTTGATGGGACGCGTAGTTTTTGTTTCATTTGTAAAAAACTGATTTAAGAATAAAATAAATTAAATTTTTGGACAAACGACACAAACCACGAAAAAAATGAATATACAAAAGTTGTTCACTCAGAAAAGAGCTACACATTTCTTATTAATCATTTTTTGATAAGATGCGTAATTTTTATTTCAATCGTGAAAAATAACATTAACAATAAAAAAAAATTGTGGAAAAACGACGCAAGGTACGAAAAAATATGAATAGACAAAAATTGCTTGACCAAAAAAGATCTACAAATTTCTTATAAACTTTGTTATAAAAATACATTTAAAATAAAAAAATTAACTTTTTGGAAAAAACAAATTTTCTTAGAATCACTTTACGCTAGGATGCATATTTTTGGTTCAAATCGTAAAAAATAACATTGAACATAAACAAATTAAATTGATGGAAAAACGACACAAGTTGTAATGACATGCATAATTACAAAATTGCTTTTTTATAGGATGCGCACTTTTTTCAATTATAAAAACAAGATAAGGAAAATACGTCTGTGTTTAACATCAATGCATATTATGAATTGTAATAATATACATTTATTGAAATGATATAAAATTTTGACGGTAGCTGAGGATAAAATTAAATGCAAAATCAGGAACAACTATTAAAGTAATCATGATAAATATAATTCGCACTTTATTTTGCTATATCTAAATAAGCAATCACAGGTCTACGTACAGAAATAAATGTAATATAGATTTGATATAATAATGTTGAACATATAATGTAGAAAATTTCGCATTTTGGACCAAATCGAGTGCGAAGCACGAGGTGCGTGATGAGAATGTATTCGTTAAAGACGAAAGGAGCTTTAGCAAAAGGTAATTCACAATCACCAAATTACAGTTCTCGATACTTTGACCTTTAATTCTAAAAGGTCTGTGCACAAATGTGGGAGAAATACAAAGACCGAGCGCGTAGCGCGAGGTAAATACAGTCTCGAGCGCGAAGCGCGAGGATCAACAGTCGCGCGCCCTAGGCGCGCTCAAACTTACGAGCCGCGCGCGCGACGCGCGATGAGAGCAGATTTTGTTTATCACAACTGCTCCCAGGACAAGATTTTACTGAAAAATAAGATCTGAACCAAGCTTTTTCGAATACGCTTTGCATGTTAAAACATAGACAACAAAATATTGCGTGATATCCCATTTATGTCACGAGACCTTCTGGGGATATAAATGTGATATCTCGCAATATATTCTTGCTTCTTTCGAAATGTGAACGAGTAACAAATGAGTTACTAAATCAAATAAGTCAGGACTTTTACTGCGATTATAAGTTAACTAAAATTTGTAATTGTAAATCCTTATTGATTAGATTCAGCAACCCATTTTTAGTTATTTGAATCAGTGAAATCTAACTAATTAACTTTTGAGATATATTTGAGTAGCAGAAAATGTGCTTGATGTTCAATAATCTAGATTCAAATCTTATTATTTTAATGTCCCGTATGGA
>CAKNYM010036142.1:0-22342 GCA_932195095.1 Andricus curvator
ACTTAAACTGGATGGAGAATGCACAAGACAGAGATCTGTGGCGGTCTTGGGTAGATGAGGCGATGAACTTTCGAGTTCGAATCGCTAATCGATAATAATAATAACTTTTCGTATATAAATTCGTATTTATTTTACTCTCGCTCTCTATTTTATTCCTATCCTTGTTAGTTTTCTTTCCTACTCAATCTTTATTTTGTCTAGCCTGCTTATCTAATCTGTCGACGCCCACGCTGGCTCGTGCCAGTGTTGCGTTGTTTGCATTGTAGGGTTTAGGGTGTCGGACACTATGCCCCCGTTCACTCTGTGTCAGCTGGCAAATCTGTCTTTTTCTCTCGCATGTGATTTCGCAAGCTAATCTTTGTTCCGAATTTTAATTTCATTTCCTCATTCTTCCTACTTTTATTTTCCTCGATATCGTTCATTACCAGTTCCTGCATTTTACTTACATTTGCTTGTATCTCATACTTTATATTTTGTAATTCTGGTAACCACCAAATCTTTTTCTCGTAATCCATTTTCAAACCTAATCTTTCTATCATATCGGTTCCTATTATTCCTATCGATCTTGAATCTGGTACCAGCCTGAATAATAAGTATTTTTCCGTATGGCCTTCTTTGGTTGGAATCCAGACTTGTCCAATAATTTTTAATTTTTGGCCATTTGTGACCATTAGTGTATCGTTTTTCGCTTTTTTATTTCATAATCTAACTCTTGTATTGTCTCCATGAATTTTTCACCTATGAATGAGTGAGTTGCACCGGTGTTAACTAACACTCTGAATTCGTGATCTTTAAAATCTATCATGAGGTGAAATCTTGTTTCGTCCGAGTCGTTTGTGTCTATGTCAAGTAATTCTTCCGGGTTTTGATTTCATTGATTGCATTTTTTGATCTATACTATACCAAGAATCATGTCGAAAGTGGCATACTTTCCCGCAATTGTAACATGTAATGGGATCTCGCGATCTATAGTGTAAATTTCGGTTTCCTAAATTTGGATCCATGAAATCCTGTGCACTTGGATTCATTTCACCTTTTTTATTATCCATACGATTTTCATAATTTGAATGATTCATATTTTCATTCTGTCCTTTATTACCTTTTTTGTCTTCTGACTCATTATTATTCTCTTCCGCGTTACATAAAAGCGCTGGTATTTGCGGAGACTTTTTTTGTGTCTATGTGTTTTCTAACAGCTGACTAATTTCAATTAATAATTGGCCCGCTTGGTTTCAATTTATATTACCATTATAATAATTATTAATTATTAATAGTTGACCTCTAATTTTAGAGTTTGCCAATTCTGTTTCCCACTCTCGTCCCAATATTTCTAATTCCAAAAAATTTGAAAAAGCATTTCTGGCAATATTAACTTTATATTCAATTCTCAAATTGTCGTAAGCTTTTCTCAATTGCCATTCTCGGCTTGATCGCGGCATTAATTTTTCGAATAGTTGTCTAATTTCCGTTATAAAAGCGTGAATATCTTGTTCTTTTTTTTTTTATTACAGAATTTTATTTTATTTTTTATTATTTCCGTATATCTTTCATTTATATATGCGTCTTTAAAATCTTCGATAAATTGGTCTAAATTTCGCCAATTATCCCTATTAACCTAAAACCAACTTAAAGGTTTTTCTTCAAAAACAGCATCTAAATTTTCTAAAATATCTGTTTCACTGATTTTATAACCTCGCTTGAATCTAAGTAAACTATTCAAAAAATAAGTAGGACTGTTTTCCGTAAAATTTTTAAAATTTATGGGCCAGTTTGACATTATTTGGAATGGCGTTTGAATCATTCCAATTGGAAAAAGAGTTGCTGGAATTTCATTAACGTTATTTTCATTCATCTCTTCTCTTTTCCTATCGCTCTCTCTAATTCTATCCATTCTACTTTGTCTTTCTGTTTCAAATTGAGGCAAGTTTGATCTTCTCATAATTGATTGCCTTTCCACCGGTCTCGGTAACGAGCATCTGTTCCCTTGACAGCTACCTCTATTATTTATTATTCTTTTACTTGCACCTGCTAACGCGTGCCTTTGCTCATTAAAATTTAATTTTTTTTCTTCGAAACAAACAGTACAAATTAATCAATTTCAAAAGTTTGATTATTGATTTTATAATTTTCATTCTCCTGCCTTTCTATCTTCTAATTGTAATCTTTCACGGCCTGTTGTTGCTTTCTCTGCTCTTTCTCTATCTATCATGTCTCTTTCTTTTCTAAGGATTTCTTCTCTTTCTATATTTCTCAATTCTAAACATTTTTTGTCTTTTTCCAGCCTTTCGAGTTCTTTTCTCTTTGCCTCGATTTCTCTATTTATTTTACTAAATTCTAACTCCTGATTTTCAGAAGTGCTACTATTTTCATTATCTATTCTCCAATTGCCTAACGTATTTTCGGTATTGGGAGACAGTAAACCAAATGCTTGTATGTGCAGGGTACTACTGTTATGTCGGTGTGGGTTTGGCGTACTTTCTGTATGCGTTTGGGTTTGTCTTTTCGTTCTTGGGATTGCAACTGTCGTTTGACTTGGTTGTACCGCCGCCCAATCTAATTCTCTTCTAACCGTTACTGATTCGAAATTGGCTTCTGCGTTATCTACCTCGATTATATTTTCTGGAGTTATATTATTTTCTCCATCTTCTCTTACATTTTCTACCGGGTTGGCCATTTTCGGAATAATTTTTATCTTTCCTGATCTAAGATTCATTAGATTTTTTCTGGGAAATTATTTCAATTTTTATTTTCACAGCCTAGCTTAGGGGTTTTTATGGCTGATACTACATTATATACTACATTGTGGTTGCGCGTGGCCTGAACACGTAGCGGAAGTACCCACTGAGGGCGGGAAAGCTTGGGGCTGCTTGGCTTACGTCACTTGAACTGTGATTTCTGTTCAATTTTTCTCTAGTTTTTCCCTGCTATTAATTCTTTCATATGCTTTTCTTTTCCTAAATTCATTTTTATCTTTACCTATTCATATAATTATTTTTTGGTTTAGTTTTTCCTTTTTTAAACCCCTCACTTTTGCAATCCGTCTACATGGAGTACACACAAGACATTTATTTTTTCGGGGTATTTTTTATTTTTTTAAAGGTGGCAGATCTTGCGAGCACGCAAAGTGTACCAACTATTTTTAACGTACATACATATACTGTCTACCCGCAATTTTTCGACTAAAATATATATCTACCCGCACATTTAAAAAATATCAATATACATTTTTCATATAAACTTTCAAAAAACAATTTTCAAAATTCCATCTTAAAATCAAAATTCCAATTCAAAATTCTTCCTTTATCATAGCGCACATGCATCAATTTTAAATTTCTTTTTTAAATTTACATCATTTGTGACTTCCGTTCTCGACCGGGAGGATTTTTGGAGGGATTGTGGGTTTTGTAGGAGGGCGCTAATTTTGTGAGGGACCTCGCAAATTAAGGGAAAGGGTGGATGTTGGAATGTCGAGAACTAGGTAAAGTCATGAAAAGAATTTTCGTGATGTAAATATTCTTGATTTAACGTCTGGGAATAACAATTTAGAATTTTTAAGGAAAAACCTTATTTAATCGACTTCTTCCAGACCATTTATTAGAATTATTGTACACAAAAATAACGTTTCGGAATCAGACCGATTCCCTCATCAGATTATCTGTTATAAAAATTGAATAATTAGATACATGTACATGTTATTTAAGAAAATATATAAACATAAATAACGGAATGGTAAATTATAATACCTTTAATATTTCGCAGATAGTCGGTTAATATTTTGAAATATAAACAGTAGGTGAAATCGAAGAAATTTTTCTCTCAAAAAAATGTATTAAAATAGTAATTCTCAATATAACTATAGTGCTCATTTTAAAGTAATTAGGACCTGTAATATAAATTATACGATGATAAAATTAAATACGTATTTGTGAGAAAGAATGCTAAATTAGCAAGTCTATAAATAAGATACTGATAAATTGTAAATTTACCTTAGTGCTGACAATATGTAGAATTTTAATTAACATGTTGATTATTCCAAGTTGAAAAATTTATATAATAGTTTTGTTAAGAATTAAAAAATCAAAAATTGAATCTATAGAGGTGACGGAGTGTGCACCCTCCGTCTCCAACTTGAGATATGAGCATTCGTTATATTGAGAAAATTATCTGCATAATAATGCCTCGGAGCATGCGCAGTAAACTTTCTAAAGGACATAGGCGTAAGTACTATCCAAACTATATAATAAATAAGTGATTGATTAATAATAATTGAACAATCGAAGTATGAAATTCGAAGTTGTATATAAATTGACAGATGAAGTTAGATAAAAATTAGCCAGACTCGTAGATATAAGTGGACTTAACATATAGTGAATCTAAGATCATGTTATATGATTCTTTGAAAAAGTCTAAATCAGTTATTTTGTTGATACAGTTTTCGCCTTCTTTTTTAATGAAAACCATTTCAGCAAAGGCACGTTTGTACTAATTAGGTTCAATAAGTAGGATTTCAACCCCATCCCAATTAATGGCACTTGAATCTCTATTATGACATTGAACCAAATGTTTCGCTATAACTTTATGATTTTTTTTCCACATGATTGATATTATTTTTATGTTCTTTTATTCTAATGTGTAAAGGACGCTTCGTATGTCCAACATAAGTCCTGCCGCAGCTACATGTAATTTTATAAACTACGTTACATTGGTCTAAAGTGTCTAATTTGTCTTTACCTAATTTTATAAATTTATTTAGCTTGGACTCAACTCTGAAAACAGTTTTTATTTTAAATTTATTAAGTAGTCTTTTGAAATTTTGTGAAATTGTACCTAAGAAAGGAATGGAGATGATTTCCTGTTTAACATCAATAATATCATCAACATTTGGGTTGTTATTAGAAAGTTGGTTTTTCTTTAAATCTAATTCAGAATGTCTTTTATTTATATGTTTCTGTACAAACTCATTGGGATAATTGTTATACCATAAGTATTTCTTAACAATTTGTAGATTATCTGAGTGGAAAGTGTTATCAGATAGTAGAATAGCGGCATCAACAAGGTTTTTAACAATCCCTATATTATGTTGAATAGGATGGTTGGATAAAAAATTCAGAAGTCTTCCGGAATATGTAGGTTTTCTAAACCAATTCGTAATAATAAAGTTATTACCGCCTCGGCGAAGTTGTAAGTTAAAAAAATTAATGGATTCTTTGTTTTCAATATCAAAGGTAAATTATAATCTCTTGTGGTAAGAATTAAACTGTGCTACTATAAATTTAATTTTATCTTCAGGAAGGATAAGAAAGGTATCATCCACATAACGAAAATATACTGGAATTTGAAAACCCAATTTTTTCATGACATTCGTTTCAAGATCTTGCATAACAATCTCGGCAAGAATTGCGGAGATTGGTGACCCCATAGGGGTGCCAAACGTCTGTCTATAAAATTGGTTATCAAATTTAAAGTAAGTGGAATCCATTAAGAAGATGATACCCGTCTTAAAATCTTCTAATGGAATTTGTGTGTTTTTACTAATATGATTCCACCTATTCTCTATGCCTTTAATAACCAGATCTAAAGGAACGTTAGTGAAAAGTGATGAGACGTCTAAAGAAGCCATGATATGATTATCCGGGATTTTAGTTTTGTTAATGTTATCTTTAAAAGTAAGTGAATTTTTAACAGAATATTCATAGGTAGGTAAGGAGTCAGAAATTATCCTATTCAATGTTTTGGCTAAACTATATGTAGGAGTATTAATGGAAGAAATAACAGTTCTGAGAGGATAATTTTGTTTATGAATCTTAGGAAGACCATAAATCCTAGCAATGTTAGTGTTATCAGTTATAAGATGCTTTCTTCTGACATTAGGGCTTAGAAACTTTTTAATTCTCCATCCATTAATTAATTTAAAAGTGTCTCTTTGTAATTTTTTTAAAGGATCTACATCTATCTTTTCATAAGTGTTTGGATCATCAAGCATGTTATTAGCCTTGTCTATGTATTCCTGTCTGTCCATCACTACAGTGACATTCCCTTTGCCCGCTCGTGTCACTAACAAGTCTTTATTAGAATTTAAAAAATTATTTGTTAAGGTAATATTTTTAGCAATTAGTCTATCAGTGTTGGAAATGTGTGAGGTTTTTTAATATAATTAGAAGTTAATGTTAAAATCTTGTGTCTAATTTCATCTTGGGCCTTATCTGGTATTTTTTCTAAGTTAGATTCTAAATCTTTAACAATTTCGAAAACATGTTGATGTTTCTTAGATACAAATTTAGAACTAAATTTTTCACCTAATCGAATGATATCAGCTACTGGTTCTGGAATATCAGTGCTAGTTAAATTTATTAACCAAGGATTATTACTTTGTGGTAAGTTGTTATTGGTAAATGAAAGTCTATGTTTGTTTGTTTTTATGGTAAAGTCAGTTATGAGGCAATTAAATATATAAAATAGGGTTTATTAGACCAACTTACAATAGTGAACTCTCAGTATAGGGAATCTCTCAAAAGCCCGAACCGGGCGGCGAAGCCAAGAGCGGACGAGCGATGTTGTTTTGGCACCCGGGCGATGAAGCCAAGCTACCAGGAGAGTATGTAACTCGTCAATTATCCTCGGGGATGAGGCAACAAGACCGGAAGTCGTACTTCGCGATTAGTGACGTCGTTTGAAAAGACACAAGGGGTTGGGCACTCGTTAACCGGGTTTGAGTGCAGGTAGCGCAAGACTAACTTTTCGGGGCCAGATTTTGGTTCTAAGGACGAGGCAGTGGTGTTTCCCACTCCTAGTCCTGAGCCCGCAGGGCCGTATTCTAGTGAGGTGATTATAACTTCTTCATACCGGGACTTATTTGGGACACGAAAACAGATATTAATTTCCACGAAATTCAAATGAAGCGTCTATCCGCGTCTATCCGAGTCCTATCTGGAAGTTTACAGTTGAAAAAAGGAACAAGTCCTACAGTTTATGTTTATCCAGGTCTATCCGGGACCTATTTGGGACACGAAAACAGATATTCATTTCCTCTAAGTTCAGAAGATGTGTCTATCCGGGTCTACCTGGGACCTATCTGGGAGTTTACCGTTGAAAAAAGAAACAATTTCTACACTTTACGTACATCCGAGTCAATCTGAGACCTATTTGGGATACGAAATCAGATATTCATATCCTCAATGTTCAAATAAAGCGTCAATCCGGGTCTATCTGGAACCTATCTGGGAGTTTGCTAATGAAAAAATACACAAGTTCTACAGTTTATGTTTATCCGGGCCTATCAGGGACTTATTTGGGACGCGGTTTTACGTCCCAAACTAAAGGCGAGGGTAGGTTGGAAAATGGGTTAGAATGAGGGGGGGGGGCGGGTAGTGAGCTGATTATGTCAGGCTGGTAAGACCTGACCAATTCTTTGTTTGTGGATACGTTTGTCACTTGTCAGCTCTATGCGAACTGCGTTAAACCTGTGATCAAAATAACGAAAAGATAGCCAAGATAGCAAATGATTTATTATAAAGATAATGCATAAGATTGGCAGTTACATCAATCTTAACTTACATGTACCTTCTTACTCGTAGAAGGGCAAGAGAGAGTAGTGGTTTGTCGCTTGCGTCTCTATAATCGGAGGATAACGGCAAGATCCTCTCGCAGAGTTAGTTTATCGCTTGTGTCTCTATAATCGGAGGACAACGGCAAGATCCTCTCGCAGAGTTGGTTTGGGTAATAGCGAAGGAATTCACCATCACAATTAACCCGTAGAGCGATACACGGTCCTATTGGGAACCGCTCAGGTTGAATACGCCACCTGGTGATGAAATTTCGAAGTTTTCTAGACGGGTAACTTTCTGCTAGTAAACATGTTAGAGATACCGGTATAAGACACATATTTAAAAATAATAAGGTTTTTTTCATTATTACGCGTAATTCTAATGTTTTTAAAAACGAATATTGAAAGCGAAATGCATTTTGAATCAACAGCTACTAAAAGTAAGGCTTTCTGTTGTGTTTTTGGCTAAAATAGTATAGCCCGACGAGATCCTACTGTAAGATTTCACAACTTTCCTTCAGAAGGAGAACATTTTCTGGATATTTCTTCAAAAATAGGAATTCTAGAGAAAGAGGATAGAAGAAAAGCTTGGGAAATATCCCTAAAAATGGGACAAAAAGTAACTCCTTGTTTGCAAGTTTGTTTCTTGCATTGTCAAAAGGACGACTATATATTACCAGATAAGTAAATTCATATAATTTGATATAATTTTTTGAATTGCTTATAATAATACGTTACATCAAGGTATAAAACATAAATGTTAAAATGTTCTATAAAAAATGTTTATAACGAAACCAAGTTTCGTTATAAAGATTAAATTATAGTCACATTACAATCATATCCATTATAACCTCAAAATTGTAGTGTTTACATGTTTCAAAATTATTTGACAATAAGATACATAAGCCAAGTTTTCATTTAGAAAGGACATTTTATGTCTTTGCAGATGCAGCTGCTTCGAAAAGAGTGAAATTTTTAACACAATCCTGCTATATTTTGCAAATTGTAGGCTTTGAGGTTCATGCTGCAAAACTAATCGTAGGTGGCAGCACCGAGCCGAGTAATAGACCTTCTGTCGATGAGAGAAGACAAAATTATGGTGCTAGGTGTACGGTTGCTTATAATTAAATATATGAGGGTAAATAATCTTTAAATATATGTTTAGTGATTATATACCAAGGTATTTTATACTTTTAGTGGAAATTATACATACAATGGGATATATGGTGAACTATAGTAAACCTAACCTGACTTTGCATGTGACAGTCAGAAAAGGATTTTTCAACCTTTTACGAATGCTGTATGATAAATATTGATGAAAAAGTTTGAAAAATATATTTTGTTATGTTCAAAAGGTATAAATGGCACTTTATACTTATTAACAAAATTTCTTCTCTTGAAATTCGTGTCTCATTGACAGAGGATCTAGTACTCGGCTCGGTGCTGCCACCTAAGGTGAGTTTTGCATCATGAACCTCTTTGGAGCGCCTTCTAATGCTTTAGACAAAAATTGTAATTATAATTTTTTCGAGGTTACATTTGGCAGCTCCAAAAATTCTTAATGCTTTTTGATGCCAGCCTTTTTATCGGGGTTTTCATTAAAAAGCAATTTGCAATCTGCATGCAAGGAATCTTATCTTTTTACTTGACAGCTAACCTCAAATTCTGAAAGATTTATTTACGATTTAATTTCAACCCATTAGTTATATAACTTCTGATTAGCAATTAAAGCTTATAATGTATATCCTAAGGACAAAAGAAATAATAATTCAAGATCATTTATATTATAATATGTACCCTAATAGCACGGAACGTTCCAGGAACGTTCCCAGAACGTGTAAGATGTCCGCCCCTTGGGAACGTTCCACTGGGACCTGAGGGGAACTTTCCATTATTGTTATTTTTAACAACAATTATCTCGTAAACCATAAGAGATAGGTAAAAATGAATGTCATTTTTGAGTTTTGAGTACCGCACATACTACACTATAATATGATATCCGTATCATAAACTGACATCGATACGGTCTATGCGATATTTATTGATAATAATAACAATAACGTTAATTTATGTTTGGAACGTTCCCAAGCGGCGGACATTTTACATTTTCCGGGAACGTTCCGTGCTCCCTGGCGGACCGAACGAACGGAGCGGATACGCTACAGCGTATCCTTATAGTATCCACATCGTATCCTTTCCGTATCATGCAAGAAAAACTCATTAAAAAAGAAAGATTAACATTCCACTTGTTGAAATTCGGATTCTACGTGAAATTTTGAGTTAAAAGGTCACAGAGTAATCGCAATAGTTTTTCTTGCAACATTAAAAACATTTAAAAAATATAATACTTATCGATAACATGGGCTGAACGCGACTTCAAACGCATCGTCGACGGATAACGCCTATTAACTGCTACTGAACGACGATGCGTTTGAAGTCGCCTTCAGCGCACGTCATCGATAAGTATTATATTTTTTAAAAGTTTTTAATGTTGCAAGAAAAACTATTGCGATTACTCTGTGACCTTTTAACTCAAAATTTCACGTAGAATCCGAATTTCAACAAGTGGAATGTTAATCTTTCTTTTTTAATGAGTTTTTCTTGCATGATACGGAGGAACCGTACAAGGAATCAAAACTGCAACGATGTGCTTGCACTGTTCACTTAGACCAGCTTTGCAACTGCATTCCATTTTTAATATTTTGCCATTGAGAGTAATTTCACCTTTTATTTTGTGAGGATTGTTTTTTGAACCCGAGGTTTGCATACAATATGCTACAAGAGCAAACAAATCGATTACCGTCTTTCTCATACAATAAATAATATGTTCAGCGTTTAAAACACGTTCGCCTTCGATAAAATTTCTCTTCGTTGGCGAAGAATTCGCAAAAACTCAAATTTCACCAAGGGAGAGCTTCATTTTTTAAATTATTAAAGGTTTTGTTCACACATAACACTATGTTGATATTCAAAACGACCCGTCTACCTCCGCCATCTTGCGATCGCAGCGCCATGAGTTCGGTTCCCAATATCAGCTACCGAATCCACTCTTGAGTTCTGTTCTCACGGATGTATAATACTGCGGCCTCTCCCCGGAAATAGACTCATACGACGACCGAAATCGAATGGACTTAGTTCACAACTTGATGATTCGTTACTCAGTTCACGAAGAGTTCAAAGTACGCGACTTGTACAGAGCGACTTGTAGACCGGAGTTGTCAGTATGACTGCTGGGAACGTAAGACCAAAAGTACGCAACTTTTAGATCGAAGTTGTCAGGGTGACTGCCAGAAACGTAAGACAATTAACAGGGGTGTTTCTGGAGCTTATATAGTTCTTGTTCCCCGTGGGCGCGCAAAAAGTGGAAAGAGCACGTATTTTGCCAATAGTGGAAAGAACACGTACGATCAAAAGATTGAATCTCGCTAATGAGAATCAAGTTACGCCAGGGACTAACATGTAAATTTCTCTGCTGACACTCTCACACAGAAAAAACTGGGGGTAACCAATGTTGAAGGGAATCATTATTTCTGGGTAAAGTCGGCTAGGATACAGGGTAATGTCGCGCTAGATAATTGATAAGTGGGTAAAGTACACCCGACTTTACGCTGGAGGAGAGTAGCGTGGGCGAAGTGTCACTTGCTGACTTTATGTTTAAAGAAGCGGCTATAAATAATGAATTCTCACATATTACCGCGTACAAGGCACTCCAAAAAGATGATACCTGACACGAATTAGCGAATTAATCGCCGAATTTTCGACTTACCACACTTTATTCGCCAAGATAAATTTGACAGCAGACACAGGGTTTATAAGTCGCCATGGTCCTCCGTTCGCTTTTCCAGTAGGCTGTGACTCTCTGGTGTAACTTTACACGTCAAATCAGCGAGATACAAAAATTGAAAAAAATATTTTCCACAATCAACCAAATTCGATAACATTCTCATGAATTCTGTAAATTCCCTTGAATGTTGTAGAATTTTCGAGAACTCAGTGGAATTCTCCTGAATTCTGAAAACTTCTGTTGAATTCAGCAGAATTCTCTAACGTTCGGCAGAATTCTCTTTGGATCAACAACATTCTCTTGAATAATGTAGAATTCATCCTGAATTTATTAGAATAATCTTAAAATATGTAAAATTCTCTTAAACTTTGTTTAATTCTCTTAAATTCAGTAGAATTCTCCTAGGTTTGACAGAATTGGTTTGAATTTAGTCAAATTATTCTGTTTTCTTTCAAATTTAGCAAAATATTCTTGAAAAGAGAATTCTGCGGAACCTAAAAGATGCTGCTGATTTCAAGAGAATTTCGCTAATTTAAGAAAATTCTACTGAATTCAACAGAATTTCACTGATTTCAAGAGAATTCTATCAAACCTAAGAGAATTCTACTGAATTTAAAAGGATTTTACATAATTAAAGATAATCCTACTGAATTCAAAAGATACAGAATTGAAGAGAATTTCACGAAATGCAAAAGAATTCTGCTGAAATCTAAAGAATTGTACAGATTTAGAGAGAATTTTGCTGATTTTAAGAAAATTCTGCGTAATTCAAGAGAATTCTTCAGAATTCAGGAGAATTCCACTGAGTTCTCGAAAATTCTACAAAATTCAAGGGAATTTACAGAATTCATGAGAATGTTGTCAAATTTGGTTGATTGTGGAAAATATTTTTTTCAATTTTTGTATCTCGTTGATTTGACGTGTGAAGTTACACCAGACCTAAGTCGAAATTTTGGCCCCACTTTAGCCCTGCATGATTCCATTTAAGGCCTCCTTTAGTCCTGCTTAGCCCTTCGCGTCCTCTTTTGAATCTCATTGGACGTCGAGGCACTCTTTTGATTCGCTTACGTCCTGACGACCTATGTGCTTTTCTCGTATTTATATAATTGAATTATTCTGTTTCATTAAATATTTATTATAATTATTTTATTTACTTAATTTGTTAATATGCATAACAAAAATAGTTATGGTATATCAGGCAGAGGTATAAAGTTGGTTTCTCTGAAATTCGAAAAAAGTCAATACAAATTTGAAATTCGTTAATATCTTCTGTTCTGTTTTTTATGGGGAAACACATATGGCACATTATTAATTAGGCCAATTTTGAGTATAGGAACCATAACATGAAAATAAAAATTTGTAGTATTTTTCAAAACATATACAAAAATTTAATCAGTAATGTTCAATGATGTAGGTTCTGAAGAGTTTTTTTATACGGAATAATAAAAAAGTCCTTCTTTAAAATTATATAAAAATAACAACCTAATTCATTTGTTATTTCATCAATAATGGCACCTTTGACAAGCCAGCTTTAAAAACCACATAAACCAAAGTGCTTTAAACAAAATCTGATTCATTTTTTATAGAATTTTGTAATTTTCTTTACAACGCAAATTGTATGATAAGCATTTATTCACTTCAAATTTTTTGGTTCATAATAATATAATTTATGATGACAAAAACTGTTGTTTTGATTGCCCTTATGTTTCCTAGAAAATAATAATCTAGAATAGATTTTCAGGTACAGAGCTCGAAATCTTTTAAGGTGAGAAGTAACGTCACACGAGAAGATGACCATTTACTCATGGACAAACAGGCGGACACCAAAAGTATAGGTCTAATTTTATAGTCTGATTATATTTCCATTAAAAACAGCATTGCTTTTTTACAACAATTTTTAATTGACACCCATTAAAACCAATTGCAACAATTAGTGAACTGATAAAAAGAATTTCGAAAGTGATCAATCTAATCTCTGAGTAATAAAGTTTATTCTAAAAATTGTGGTAAAGAAACAATATTGTTTTTGATGAAAATATAATCAGATTATAAAATGTATCCCTATACTTTTGGTGTGCATGTGTTTGTCCTGGGGTAAATGGTCATGTGACGTCACTTTTCCTCTAGAGGATTTTGAGGGCTACAGCAGGGCCTAAACAGAGGACTTAGGAGCACCTATAGAGGGCTAAATTTTTATTAAATTAGGCCCTCTTTTAGCCCTGAAAGTGAAAAAATGGACTTTTGTGCCACTCTAGAGGACTGAGAGAGGGCTTCATCTAATACAAATTAAGACCTCTACAAGCCCTCCTAAGTCCTATTTAGTCCTACCATTTATAGGTCTAAAAGAGGGCTAGAATTTCGACTCGGGAAGAGTCACAACCTACTGGAAAAGCGAACGGAGGACCATGGCGACTTTTAAAACCTGTGTCTGCTGTCAAATTTATTTTGGCGAATAAAGTGTGGTAAGTAGAAAATTCGGCGAAGAAGAAGAAGAAGAGAAAATAAAATTACCATACAGAAGAATGAGAGAACCTTCCCCTGAAACAAACTCGGAAGAAGAAAGAGAACCCAAAAAGACAATCTGAATCAGAAAATTTGTATAATGACTTCATGCAATGGCGATTAAATCCTATTCCAGGAAAAATAAAAAAAAAACCAACGCGATAGGCAAATTATAGAAGACATTAAAAAAGGAAGACTTGCCAGAATTTAATGAAGAACAATGACTGAGAAAACTGGGTCAACTCATTGAAGAAATATTAAGCAAAAAACTAACCATCATTCGCATCCGTATAGGAGACCCCTTAATCTCCTCTTTAGAAAAAGAGATACTTCAAGAGATGTTAGAATTTTTATCAACATTTTACCCAGAAAACTCATTCTCACTATGCTTTGTTCACACAAGAGAATTAACTAAAGAAGAAAGGAAAACCATCATTAAAGAAGCTCACGCTAACCACCTTGGAGAGAAAAATACGATTGAAAAGGCAAGAGAAATTGGTCAATGGAAGAATATGGATGAAGAAATTAAGAAATACGTAAAAGCATGCCCTATTAGCCAATTGCAAAAGACAACAAGAGTCACTAATCAAGCACAATCAATCATTCCAGACACACCTACTAAACCTAATGAAAAAATCGCCTTAGACGTTTTTGGTCCTTTGCCAGAAACAAAATTAGGAAATAAATACATTTTAAGTATTCAAGACAGATTAACAAGATATATCACTATATATATATATATATATATATATATATACATTCGGAGTCCCTAAAACAATACTCACTGATCTAGGAACAAATTTCCTATCGGAATTAATGCAACAATTTGAAAATGCATTAAATTTCAAACATATAAAAACAACATCTTTCAATCCACAAGCAAATGGTAACATAGAAAGAATGCATTCAACTTTAAAAAATCTCATTAAAACATTAATGGAAGATAATGGTAAACAATGGGATGAAAATTTGAAATTCATTACATTCGTAATTAATATAATGGAAAATACAAGTACAGGCTTTTCACCTTTTGAGATGACATTCGGAAGAGATCCTAATATACCATCAGCATTACCAAGATCACCAACACTCACATTTTCTGATTTAATAAAGAAATGGAAAATTAAAACATGACAACTTCATTAGAAAAGCTAAAGAAAGAATTGAAATTGAACAAGAGAAAGCTAAGAAACGTTTGGATGAAAACATAATTTAAAGCCACACAGTTTACAAAATAGGAGATCAGGTCAAATGGAAAAATAATACAAAACAAAATAAATTGAATCCAAGTTGGAAAGGTCCAGGAATGGTTATAGAAATTACAAAGAATAATAATTTAAAAATTAAATTTGAAGGCAAAACTCTTCAACTTCATATTGATCAAGTGATGCTATTTTATGTTCCAGGAAAATAATGATTCTGGTACTATGGATGTTAATAATGACCACACAAGCAAACTATAATCTTCAAGAAATTTATGGAAATTTTTACATGGAGGAAATTAGCAAAGCATATTTGAACCACGAAGAATGGGAACTAATTATAGGAATAAATTTAACTACAACCGAAAATAGTTTTCAGGGTTTAGAATAAACAATTAATTTAATAGAACAGACATGCGAAAATGAATGTATAGCTAGGAGCGAAATAGGATTAATAAAACATAGAATTAACAAATTAATAACCAAAACTACAATCTTGCACAAATTACTAGGAAGACAAAGACATAAAAGAGGACTAGTTAATTTTATAGATGATATCTCGAAAACCTTATTTGGCATCTTAACCGAATCAGATTTAAACCAAATAAACTGAGAATTTGACAAATTATATACTAAAAATGGGAAAATAGCTTGTGTATTAAATAATCAAACAAAAATTCTCAAAATAGTATCAGATACAGACCACGAAGTAAAGGATAAAATTGTATTGGAATCTCAAACAATTGAAAAGCTGAATTCCATTACTAAAGATAATTAATAATTTTATTTATTAATTTATTTTTATTAATTAATATGAAATTAATTTCAATAACTATCCTAATTGACGAAATGAATGAAAATATTAATATAGCAATAGATGCTATCAATAATGGTAGATATGGAATTATACATCCACAAATTTTAACTCCTGAAATTTTGAAAACCATATTAGAAGAATTTGAAATGCAACATCGAACAAAATACCATTTTGAGGAAGACTACCAGAAAACTCTCGATATTAGTTAAATCTCAATAGCGGTAGTAAATGGATTGTTAAGTTACGTTATTAATATCCCAATTATTGAAAACGAGGAAGGATCTGTAAAAAGAATAATTCCAATCCCAACCAAAATTGGCAAAATATTCCTTTCCTCAATTCCTGACTATGATTTGATAATTGACTTTGAAGACAGTTACGTACCGACTGATAAAGATACAATTAACAAATGTAAACAAATAAATAGACATTTGATATGTAAAAGAAATCAGCCTAATCTAAAAGTTTATGAAACGAATACCTGTGAATCAAGTTTACTGAGAAGATATGCAGGAACAACATGTCCACAATCCCCTTATTTACTTAATAAAGGAACTTACATACCGGTGATAGGAGGATATATTATAATTCCGACAACCGACGTATACCTAGATCTAGAATGTGGAGAAAAAATCGAACCTATTCTAATCACAGTTGCCACATTAATTACCGGCGAAAATTTTAAAATATATAACAACCATGATAAACTTCATTTATCAAAAAACTTAAATATGACTAAAACCATTATTGTCAACGAAACTTACGATATGCAACATAATTTAGGAAACTTTGATAACTTAGGTAATAGATTAATTCAAATGCCCAAGCAAATTGATATAGATGTACTTAGAAAAGCACAACATAGTCTAAACGATGTCCAAAATATACCCAATAATATATCCACTCATAAATAACCAAAAAGCTGGACTGAAACTACTTCGGAATGGTTACAGCGTTTAGGCTATACAGCAATAGTATCGATAACTCTGTACGCGCTTTTTAAGTGTGGAGTGCTAAGATATATAACTAAATGTATACCTAAGAAAATTATCCTTTTTTGTATAAAAAATAAAGTAGAAAATCAACCTAATGTCGTAACTTGTACAACAGGTGTAGAAGCAGTACAACCACGAACGTCTCTATTACGACCAGTAAATGCGAAAAAGATTCATTTGTAAAATTGAAGAATTTCGAGGAGGAAATAATGTCTAAAGAGGGGGGTGTTATGTACCCTGCCTAAAAGTACCTATATACATATGAGCTAATGAATACAATGTGTAATCAATATAATGTACGCCTGTAATTGCGCATGTACTTTCTGGTACTTTCCATACATAGAAGGTTCTAGAAGTACTGCTATATATAAACCGCCCATTTGGGTCGGTTCCTCAGTCCTCCTCCTCGATCTACGGTAGTCATAACAACAAACTAGTCCCTTGTAATCAGTGTAATATTAAATAAATAGTGAATATAACTACATGTTATATATCATTTGGCGATCCTGACCCGTGACCCATTACACCTTAATCAACTGAAACTCGATTTTTTATTATGTGTGTGAGTTTGACAACATTATTTCGAGTTCTTCAAATTACCCAATCGGCATTAAGGAAAAGCGACAAAATTTCTTTCGATATTTCCGTGACACACCTATTTATTACAGAAAGATTCATTCGCGCGACAAGTGAGGTATTTTGTACGGTTTCAAATGTTTGGAGAGATGTGTAATTAGTTTTTGGAATTCACCCTGAATCCTTATTGATTTATTCTAAATTCTTTTAACTTCTTTGGAACTATTTTGAATTTTTTCTAATTCACTTGAATTCTATTCAATTTACTTCATTCAATGGATTTTTTTGACATTTTTAAAGTTTTGATTTAATTGAACCTCAGAATCGATTGATAAAATGATGAAAGTATTAGAAATATTTTAAGGTATTCTTTCAAATGCCTTGGAATTTTCAAGGGCATATAAACATTTTTAAGGGATTTCAAAGGTTTTAAGGAATTTGAAATATTTTAGGTTATTTTGAAAAATTACAAAAAATATTTAAAATATGTATATATATGCGCTGTTAGTACTTGGATGGGTGACCATTCGAGAATATTGCGTGCTGTTGGCCCGTCGTGGGTGTGGTGAGCCCACACTTGTAATTATTTACTACAAGTAATTCAATGGGATTTTAAAGGATTTAAAATGCACCAGGGTATTTAAAATAGTTAAATCGCCACTGAACCTGTAAAAAAACCGGAATTTTTTTAAGTCTAGAATAAAATCGAAAAAATTGACAGTGAATTTAATTTCTGACCGAAAATTGTGTAATTCATAATTGTATAGTAGAAAAACGTATTCAATCACGACTTCAATTTGTGGTGTCACAGTTTCCAAGCCTCCTAATTGTAGATTGTTCCCCTTTAAATCGTTTATTTGTAAATTCTTTACTTTGAAAACTTTAATTTATAAGTCTACATTTTTAACTGTTTGATATGAACGTTAAAAATGGTGTAGTGTACAATTGGAATCCTTTTACAATACCATTCATTTAGATTGAAATATGTACAACTGTTTGCGTTCAAATTTAAATTTCTAAAATTGTTAATAATATAATTTATAAATGAACGCCTTAGAAGTTAAACGATTTTTCATTGCATATTCAAGCCTCAATTTTAAATAAAAAATTCACTTTCATCATTTTGAATTCGAACACTTTTAAATTTTGCAATTAATTAAAAATTTTAAGCCTTAATAATATTAATTAAATATCTTCAAGTGGAAAGTGTTGGATAATTTTTTATTGAAACGTAGAAGTCAATGTATACATCATTTCATACCCTACAATCATGTTCGATAAATAAACCTTTACAGTTAAATAATTTTTCATTGAAAGCGATGATCATTCGATAATTTCAGTTTAATAATTTATAAATTAAACAATTTTTATTCAGTAGTAGCTTGTGTAATTGAATAATTTTGGTATTAAAATTTTTTAACAGAAGTTGCTCAAATTGGCAAATTCAACATATTTTGTTTCAAATTCTAATCGTTCTTTAAGTGTAGAAAATTTTACAAATGCAAATGAAAAGCGCTTCATGCTGTACAATATTTAGTTGAAACATTAAAGAAACCGGTTGAAAATTCAAATAATTCAAAATTGTAAAATTTACAATTGAAATCCCTTATTTAATTTAATGATTTAATGATGCATCATTAAATTGAGTAAGTTTACATTTAAACATTTTTTATTTTAAATTCTTTACATTTAAAATCGTTCCTTCTGCATATTACATTCGTTAATTTGGAGATTCGTATTTAAATATTCGAAAGTGTAAATCGCCTATCTTTTAAGAGTTCAATTGGAGAATTTATCTGACCGGGAGCCTTGCTCAAAACTGTGAAATTAAAGGAAACTTTTTTTTAAATCTTGCGTAGTTAGTTGTAATCGTTAATTCAAGCATCGTTACATTTTGAAGGATCTGGAAGGATTCGATGCTGATGCGGAGAATGGGCAAAAGGTCAATTTTGGATGATGAATGATTCGAAAAGGCAAAGAAAAAAGAAATAAAGGCTTATAATTAAAATCGGTCAATGTTGCAGGATTAGAAATTTAATCTTCATAAATTTGTTTCTGATTTTAAGTTTGCCAGGAGAAGGTAGGAGAAAGGAATTAACAGGAAACATATCATTTATTGGAAAATCACTTGTAGTGGTGACATTTTGTTTTTCTCTCGAAATTTTAATTTATTATAAAAGCTATAACGTGACTATATATAAATATATATATATATATATATATATATATATATATAATTAAAAAAAAGTTAAAAAACCACCGCAGGGTCCCACTAAGAGCAACTGCCATCCAAAAAATGTCCATAGCCCCCAGTAGCACCGCGGTAAATCACACTTATGGCCACGTCTCACAACTGTAAGATGGGTGGTCATAGGCAACGACGAAATCACAACGACAGGCCGGCGAAACCCTCGTGTGTCTTGAGGACACGAAGCGATCCAAGGATGACAGCTTTCTGCATTCATCTCGCAAGTGCCTTGGCATATTTTTGGCACGCGGTTATGGCTTTAAGGTTACGCACCAGTGATAGTTTTGCACCTCCGACAGCACCTATCACAAGGACAATTACTTGTACCGAATATTTTGGGTTCAGTCGTTGTAGCTCTCTTTTAAGGTCTTGATACCACTCCTCTTTTTCTTTCTCCTTTGCAGTGATGTTGTATTCGGACGGAGCCGAGAATTCGATCAAGAATATAGTTCGTTTCTCGAAGTCTTGGAGAACAATGTCAGGCCTCGAGTGCGCAACGGAGACTGATGCCCGAAAATCGTAGTTCCAGAAAATTTGGCACTTCTCGTTTCGGACAATCGACTCTATCTCACTTGGAGCGTTCGGCAGGGCAGGGTCGCGGCCAACACCGTAAGAGCAACAAAGATGGTAATAAAGCACTCTGAGGGCCGCATTATGTCTGTAGATATACGTCGTTCCCCCGTGTGTCGGACACCCTGATAGTATGTGTTCTAGGTACTCAGCGTGTGCATGACACGCTCTGCACCTATCAGTGGGAACTTCTTGACATAAAATGCGCTCACGGTATGCTAAGGTGGAAATGACACCGTACGGGCATGCGAAAATAAAACCCTCTGTACCTGAATTAAGCCCTGATGATTTGAGGAAATCAAAAGTTTGCTCCTTCGACAAGGAATGTTTTTCCACATTTCTGTGAAAGTTTCCGTTCATTTTCTTGTCGAGTAGCTCTTGGTGAAAATTTTCAACCTCTGCTTTCTTGACTTTGGTTTTTAGAAGTGAAGCATCTAGATGAAGTAATGCACTTTCCTCACTTCTGATGTTAAAATTCAGGCCAAGGGTCTCGCCCGCTTGCTCCGCGGCTTTGTAAAGGAACGCTCCTTCGCCAATCATCTCGTGGTTCCTGACCATCTTTAGCAGAGGATCTCTGCCATTCGCAACGATGTAAGCTGTACTTAGAACAATCCGGTTATGAAGACACTGGAGATTCAGAAGTCCGCGTACGCCTTGACGGCGTGAAATATATAATCGCGGAACTGACGAATTGATATGCATGCTTTTATGCATATGCATGATCTTACGTGTAATGACATCAAGAGCCTTAAGCTCGTTCTTCGTCCATTGAACTACCCCAAACGAGTAGAGTAGAACCGGGACGGCAAGCATGTTAGTCGCAGATACCTTGTTTAACGCCGACAGGTTGGAAGACCAAATCTGTCGAAGAAGATGCTTGTATCTGCTTCGGAGAGACTCCTTCACTGATGTTACGTCCTGAATGCCGTTTTGAGGCACGCCCAGGTATGCATAGGTCTCTCCAGTATTAAGATGTCTGATAACACTTATATTCACAAGCTCAGGGTCCTTGGGAACGCAAGTAATCTTTCCTTTCTTCAGATGAATTTTGGCACACTTTTCCAAGCCAAAGTCCATCCCAATCTCTCCTGTGTAGTTCTTGACAATATTTATAGCAGTTTGAAGTTTGCTTTTACCAGAGGCATAGATCTTCAGGTCATCCATATAAAATACATGAGTGATCTTATGCTCAAGCTCATTAGTGTCGCCACAGAGGTATCCAGGAGAATTTCGTAGTGCGAGAGATAGAGGCAGAAGTGTGATGCAAAAAAGCAAAGGGCCCCTCTGGAAGGTGACGTTGTTCGTTGTCACACGATAATTTCTAGATGAGATAGTAAATCTAGTTTTTCAAAGAGGCATCAATCTCTCCATGCATCTCACTATGGGTGGATGGACATTCAAGATTTCCAACAGACAGATCATAAGTCTATGAGAGGTTGAATCGAAAGCTTTCCGGTAGTCAATCCAGGCCATTGACAGGACGCGCTGATGGGCTGCAGCGTCTTTACAGACACACCTGTCAATTAGCAGGTTCGCTCGACAGCCTGCTACACCTTTTTACGAGCCACGCTGTTCGTACATCTCTCGCCATACAGGCTCAATTCGTCGAACAATTCTGTTGTTGAAGACAGCTGTAAAGATCTTATACAGCGTGTTCAAACAAGTTATTGGCCTGTCATGCTCTGGGTTAGACAAGTTGCCTTTTTTTGGCAGCAGTATAGTGCGTCCTAATACCCGCCACTGCGGAATGGGCGTCTCCGACTATAAATATGAGGTGAATATGCGCGCCAAATGTTGGTGTGTAAAAGTAAACTTCTTCCACCAAAAGCAAAACTCCTTGAATCGGATGATATTGTCAGTATCTTCTTTCAACTATAGTGTTTTCGGGATCTTGTACATCTCTCTTCAAAAAGTCTCTACCTCCTTGGGCTTGGGTGGATTTTTTACGGAAACAGGTAGATCGCTGAAGAGGCGCGATGGGTCAGTGAGAAACTGTTGACTCTCCCTGATCCTCTTCTGCATTCTCCTCCTTGAGTCAGATAACAGCGGTATTTTGTCAACAATATGCTGCTTGATTGTCAGCAGCTTTGACTTGTTTAGTGTGT
>CAKNYM010036143.1:8004-22512 GCA_932195095.1 Andricus curvator
GACCGTCGACCCAACCTTGGGCCAGGGTTGGGCCGACGGTTGGCAGCAGAAAGGTTACTTGCACTGGATAATATTACGCCGATGGTGGGGCCAACTATCGCCCACAGTCGGGCAAACCGTAGTGTTATGGTTATTTAGAGCCAATTTGCCAAAACCCAAACGACCGTAGACCCAACCTTGGGCCACAGTTGTGCCGACGTTTGGGTGAGTTTTGGAAGCCAATGTCGGCTTCCGACGTTGGCCCAACCAAGGTGGCTTCGACCTGCTATATTTGGGCCAACCTTGGTTACCAAAATTCGGTTGCCAAAGCTGGCCCGACCTTGGGCCGACCGCCAACTCTGGCTGCCAACCCAAACCTTTCATTTCCTTTCATTTCGCCAGAGCTGGGGGCAATTAGGGGAGGCAGGTACATAACTCTATGATTCGTTATTGGTCAGGTACGTGACGGTATCCTGCAATGCTACTTTGATATGTATTGTTTATACGATTTTTGGAAATAAATGTTTAAACAAATTAATGAACAAAAGCCATTTTTTGTGATTCGCAATGATTAGTTGTTTGAAATTCACAGTTTTTATATAAAATATGAGAGAAATGTATGCCTAATTATGACTTTTTAAAAATATCTGCTGCTTGGCAGCATTATTTAAACATCTTTTATAAACAAATACACAGTTTTCATGTCACAATGAATAGGCTCCATTTGTTTTGCATAATCGACCGAAAATGTCTTGCCAATGACTTCTTGCCATCATGTTCTTCAATTTAATAACAACTGGTAATTATTTAAACAATATTTATAAACAAATTCGCATTTTCAAAATTATTCCACAAATAGGGCTAATTTTTTTTTGCGGAACCCACTAAAAATGTATCATTAGTGACTCCTAGCTATACTTTTCTTCAAATTGATAAAAAAATATTAATTGTTTGAAGAATTTTTATAAATAAATGCACATTTTGACCATTTTTCCAAGAATAGTATCCATTGTTTTTACGAAAACAACCAAGAATGTATTTCCAACGACTTTTCTCTATGATACTTTGTCAACGGATAAGAAAATTTAATTATTTAAACAATTTTTATGAACAAAGGTACATTTTTGTCACTTTTGCAGGAATAGCCTTATTTTTTTCGTGGAGTAAACTACAAATGTCTTACCAATGACTCCTTTTTGCCTTGTTTGTCTAATTAACAAGAACTGTTTATTATTTAAACAATATTTATGTAGAAATGCACATTTTGAGCATTTTTCCATGAAAATTATTAATTTTCTTTCCGGAATCAACAATAAATGTCTGGCCAATTATTCCTTCTTGTCACATTTTCTTAATCAGGAAAAAGTTTCAATTGTTAAAAGAATATTTATAACCAAATCCACAGTTTGACCATTTATTATTGGGAATCGTATCTTGACAACAACTCCGCAACAAAATGTATCATTGGTAAATGGTAAAACTGTGAATTTGTTTATAAATATTGTTTAAAAAATCGACACTTTTTCCTAATTAAGAAAATGTGAGAAGAAGGAATAATGGGCAAGACATTTATTGTTGAGTCCGCGAAGAAAATTAATACTTTTCATAGAAAAATGGTCAAACTGTGCATTTATTTAGAAAAATTGTTTGAAAAATTAATATTTTTCATCAATTTGAACAAAATTACAGCTAGGAGTCACTAACGATACATTTTTAGTGGGTTCCGCAAAAAAAATTGTCCCTATTCGTGGAATAATGTTAAAAATGTGAATTTGTTTATAAATATTGTTTTAACAATTAACACTTTTTCCTAATTAAGAAAATGTGCGAAAAAGGAATAATTGGCAAAATATTTATTGTTGATTCCGCAAAGAAAATTAATACTTTTCATGGAAAAATTGTCAAACTGTTCATTTTTACATAAATATTGTTTAAATAATAAACAGTTCTTGTTAATTTGACAAGCAAAGCAAAAAGGAGTCATTGGTAAGACATTTGTAGCTTACTCCACAAAAAAATAAGGCCATTCCTGCAAAAGTGACAAAAATGTACATTTGTTTATAAAAATTGTTTAAATAATTAACTTTTCTCATCCGTTGGCAAAGTATCATAGCGAAGAGTCGTTGGAAATACATTTTTAGCCTCCCATAATTGCCCCCAGCTCTGAGGAATTGAAGCAAAGTGACATTGACCGCTGGGCTTTAGTCATTGTCGAAAATGACCGGTCAATGTTGGAAATTTCCGAACTTTAGTTTCTGGGATAGACATTGACAAGTCAATGTCGACAATGACCGACGCCAGCAGTCAATGTCGACATTGACTAGGAATTGTCGACAATGACTTATTTCCGACATTGACTGTAACATATATATTATCAGGGTTTCCGCAAAACTTCATTTTCAAAATTCCCTAGCCATTAATATTCAAAGACCAAAATTCTGAAAGTGTATCTTTATTTACATATAGAATCTTCTATGATGGGATTAAAACAAATTTGAGTTTATGAATTTTCAATTTCTAGGCTGCCACAGCCCAATTTGCTTGAAAAAATTGAAAGAGTGACATATTTAAACAAAAGGATTGACCAAAAGCGATTAATTCCTAACCCAAAAAGTGACTCACAGTGACTAATTATAATTAATAATGTAACTAATGTCCTTTTGAATTTAATAGAATTTCAAAGAACTCGATTAAATTTATAAAAATTCCAGGTAAATTTTAACGAATTCAGGATAATTTCATAAGACTTCAAAACAATTCAACTTAAATTCAGAAAGATTGAAAAAATCCCCAAAATTTCCTTGATTTCAGTTAAATTGGAGCGAATTTAGTGAAATTTAAGAGGAATAACAAATTTGAAAAAATGCATTGAATTCAGTAGGTTTAAAATGAGTTTAGAAAAATTATAGGAAATTTAAAAGAATTTGATGAAGTGCCAACTTCCAGATGAATTAAAAAAAAAAACTAAAAAAAAAGAAAAAAAATACATTGACTTCAGTAGAAAATTAATGAATTTTAAAGAATTCACGTGAATTAAGAAAAAATCTGAAAAATTCTGCAGAATTCAAAAGAATGTATAAGAATATAAGGTGAATTCGAAATGAAATCTCGTGAAATTCTAATAAATCTGACGATACTTGTTAAAATCCTTGATATTTATTAAAAAAAACTAGAAAGCTCTTAAAATCCTTCAAAAACAGAAATCCAAGAAAATTTCATAAAATTCTTCGGAATATTTTAAAATGTCACAAAATAATAAATTAATAGAGAAATTTTCATATTAATTCAAAATTTTAATTATAACTCACTTTTTAATCTTTTAAAATTCCCTAAAATATTTCAAATTCTTTGGAAGCTTTTGAAATTACTTGAAGCTTTGTATACTTTTCAAAAATCCCTTGAAATTTCTAAAAATGCCCTTAGATATTTCAAATCCTTTAAAATCTTTTGAAATTCCTTAAAATTTATTGAAGCTCTTAGAAATTCCTTTGGTTTTTAAAAATACATCAAATCTTTCAAATTCCTTGAATTAATTGAACATTCCTTGAAATCTTTTGAGATATCCTAATATCTCTTACGAAATCCATGAATTCTTGTGAATAAATTCTTAGACATCTATTGAAATATTATAATATCCCTTGAAATTACATGAAATCTGACGATATAACCTGAAATCACTTGGGATTTTTCGAGATACCCTATGCAAAAATTTCAAATACCTTAAAATCAGTCAAATCCTTGGAAATTCCTAGAAATTTTTCTAATCTTCTTAAAGTGCCCTTTTAAAAAGCTCTTAAATATTGAGAATCGTTTTTTTATTTGAAATCGAAATGAAATCTACTTTCTTATGAATAATTTTATGCAAAAAGAGGATGAAAAATATTCACAAATCAAAATTAGGTTTCCAAACTACCTCCTTTTCGGCTCATTAAAGACAAATAAATAACGAAGGAAAAAGAATTGAATCACTTCAAATTACTGAAATCTTTTAAAAATACCTTAAGATATTTCAAAAACTTTAAAACCTTTTGGAATGCCTTAAAATTTGTAAATCTCTTGAAAGTGCTTCGGAATCTTATGAAGTACCCTGAAATATTTTTAATCATTTCAAATCCTATCAAGTTACCGAAATCAATTGAAAATTCCTTGGAATCTTTTAATATACCCTAAAACCTGGCATAGGTCCTATAAAATCGATCAATATTTTCGAAATTTTAGGAAACACTTTGATAAAATACCCCATGAAAATTTATTCAATTCTTTTGAAAATGCTTTAGAATCTTCTTAAATACTTTAAAACATTTCAAATCCTCTGAAACCAATTAAATATTCATTCTAATCTTTTGAAATACTCTCAAAGAGTTCCAATAATTTGAAATCTTTTGAAACTAATTGAAACATTTTAGAGCTCTTGAAAATGCCTTAGAATCTTTTAAAGTGCCATAAAATAATGAAAATCCTATGAGTGGCATTAAATTACTGAAATCAATAAAAAAATTCTTAGGATCTTTCAAAATACCGTGAGATATTTGAAATCCTTCAAAATATTTTGGAATTCCTTGAAATTTTTCAAGCTCTTCAAAATCCCGTGTTATTTTTAAAAGCACCCTAAAATATTTCCAATCCTTTGAAATTCTTTCAAATTATTGCAATAAAAAAAAATCCTTCGATTATTTAAAAATCACTTGAAACTTTTTTAAGCTTTCGAAAATGTCTTCGTATCTTTTACAATACTCAAGAAGTTCTCAAATCCTTTACAATTTTTTGAAATTCCTTTAAATCAATTGAAATCTCTTGGAAATGCTTTGGAGTCTTTTCCGATACCTTAAATATTTACTTGAAATATTTTTAAATTACTTGAAAGTTGAAACTTTTTAAAGCTTTCGAAAATGCCTTGGAGTTTTCTAAAATACTAAAAAATATTTCAAATCCTCTGAAATGAATTGAATTACTGAAGTTATTTGAAAACTCCTAGAAATCTTTCAGAATAATCTAACAATTTTCAAATCCTTGAAAATTTGTTTAAATTCCTTGAAACTTGGAATTTTTTTTGAAATGCCTTGAAATATTTTAAAATACTCTAAAATATTTAAAATCCTATGAAATCAATTACTGGAATCAATTGCAAATTTCTTGGATTCTTGAAATTTTGTTAATCTCTTTAAAATCAAATGAAAATTTCAAAAACAGCCTAAAATATTTCAAATGCTTTGAAATTCTTTTAAATTATTCAAATGAAAAAAATTCATTGGAGTCATTAGAAATTCCCTAAAATATTTCAAGACATTTCAAAACTTTAAAAATCACTTAAAACATTTCAAAGCTTTCGTAAATGCCTTGGAATCTTTTAAATTACTCTAGAATGTTGCAAATCCTCTGTAATCAATTAAATTACTGAAATCAAATGAAAAATCCTCTGAATCTAAAAGAATTCCTTCAAATTATTGAAATAAATACAAAATTCCTTGAAATCCTGAAAAATTCCCTTAAATATTTTAAGCCCTTTCAAATCTTGTAAAATTCCTTGAAATTATTGGTATCTCTTTAAAATGCCTTTGATTTTTTTTAAATAGACTACAATATGCCCAATTCTTGAAAATTTCTTCAAATTATTGAAATACAATAAAATCCTGGAAATAATCTGAAATTCTCTAAAACATTTTCCTAAAACATATATTCAGTTGAAATCTTTTAAAATCACTTGATATTTTCTAAATCCACTCGATTCCAATTAAATTACTGAAATCAATTGAGAATTCCCTAGAATCTGTTAAAATAGCCTAAACGATTTCAAGTCCTTCAAAATCTTTTGAAATTCATTAAAATTATTTAAATCTTTCGAAAATATCTTAGATTCTTCTTAAACTCCCTATAATATTTCCAATCCTTTGAAATTTCTTCAAATTATTGAAATAAATACAAAATTACTTCGAATCTTTGAACATTCCCTAAAAACCTTATAATATATTTCGTGTATTTCGCCTTTTACAGACTTTACAGTGCAAGGGTTGGCAACACTGATCCACCTTTTACTATCTCTGTCTCTATTTAACATAGTAACAGTAACAGGCCATGACGCAATACTCTTCTATTTACACACCATCCTTATTTCTTCCATTATTCATTCGTATTGTATATAAACACACGGATCACGTTACTAAATACGAAGAAACACGTTGTCGTATTATCGAACTTGAACTACAATTCGATTCGATTCCTATTTCCAACAGTGATCCCGAAAGACATGCGCATTCTTCGACTGAATGTCACTCATTGGCTCTAGTTCGCGTACGTATTTAAAATTTAAATGCAAACATCCACTGTAGCCAATGAACGTCACTATAATCCAAGCAAGCGCAGAAGAATATAGCAGGCGAAAATGATTAATCGTGACTTTTTCCATTACTTTCTAACCCACTGATGCCTCGTGTCACACCCATAGCAGGCCAAAACGATATAATCGTGACAATCGAATTCGAAAATATCGTTTAGAGATTTTATATTAAGGATATATCGTACCAGAAGTGCGTGGAAAAAATAAGATTTTTAAAGTGCATGGAACTAATTCAAGAGTAGCGGATATGGCGGAGGGTTTAGCAAAAGTGAAAGAAGTCTGGTCAAACGATGTGATGAACTATTGGAGGGCGTCCGCATGAAAAGGGCCATTTAAATTGATATGAAGTTACGTATAGGGTCATATAGCTGTATAAAATTCCGACATTTTAAGTCCTAGATGAACCCTCTGGGTGAAAAACCAGTCACTAGGGCATTTTTCAAGTTTGAACTTTGAAAAACTGCATTCAGAAAAAAAGCATCTGAAGCTGGCTTCCGACTGCTTTCGAAAAATGAGTATAGTGCCAATAGATTCAGTATTAATATGGTTGGGGACACCCGTGGGAATTCTGCGTTGAGTGTAAGAGAGGGACCGAAATATGATAGCACGCCTCAAAGGGTAGAGCTGTCTTAGTGTGTGTTAGTGAAAAAAAAATCAACAGCCAATCGCTGCAGGAATATTTTCAGGAAGAAAGCGTTTATAGGAAAAAAAGTATAGAAAAAATTTCCTGCAGTAAATTCACAAATATTGACCGATTTGGACGTCAGCAATTCAAAAAAAGGTGATAAAATTCTCCAGAATTTTGTGGAGCCTGATTTTTTATTTAGGCCTTTAATTTTTCATAAAAGAAACAATTATGACAAAAAAATGACTATTTTGGTATTTGACGTTCCCCATGCTTGTCAATAATAGAAAAATTGTTGCAATCGCCTACGTCCCATAGCGTAACATTAGTTAAAGATGTTCCATTATGATATAATAAATAGAAAAATTGTTTACAGACAAATTATTTTTTAAAAGTGTGTTTTCTATCAAATTGCTCTTAAGATTATTCTTGTTAATATTATAAACAAATGCATTATTCAGGAATTTGTCGACAGAAAAATTCGTTTTTTTTTTCATTCGTTCTAAAATACCTTTCCCTTCAAACCTCCATGTTCCCACCCCCTCTCCTGTTCTCCTTCTCCCACCAACACTCCTCAACCAGCTTACTTCCCCCCTCTTCCAAAAATGTCTCCTCATATTTAGACGCCCGACTCCCCGCTAGAATCCCTACACTCGTTCTCCCCGTCTCCTTTCTGACAATATAATTAGGCGTGTTCCTTGCCAACCCCAGTGTCCACTTTACATACCTCTCCTGTGTCCTATTTACCTCTTCA
The DNA here is from genome assembly GCA_932195095.1 of Andricus curvator. Lineage (NCBI taxonomy): Eukaryota > Metazoa > Arthropoda > Insecta > Hymenoptera > Cynipidae > Andricus > Andricus curvator. The sequence continues at coordinate 15,697 of CAKNYM010036143.1, forward strand.
CTTTCCTTCCACCCCCACACCTCTACTCCATACAATAGCACACTCATCACTAGTCAGTCAAACAATTTAATTCTCCTTCCAAAACCATCTGCGAATACCTTCTTTCCGAACCCCCACACCTGCCTCATCACCACATTTGCCGTCCTCACTATCTCTTTTATGTGACCATCCACTCCCCCATTCCTCCGAAGCAAGAAGCCCAGGTACACAAACTCTTTCACCTCCTGCATCGCCTTTTCCTTCCATTTTCACTCCCCTCCGTTATCCCTTCTCCCTCCTTTTCTGTACACCATAACCTTGGAATTTTCCGCATTCAGCTCTAACCTGTTCTTATCCAGGTATCTTCTCGACCTCTTCATCATCTCCTTTAAGGCCTCCTCGCTTCTTGCCAGCAACACTATGTCATCTGCATACGCTAGTGACCAAATTCTAACCCCTCCTATCCTGACGCCTCCCATCACCCCGGCCCTCTAGCATACTTTCCATATCCGCAATTAAAATCGCAAAAAGCGTTGGGCTAAGCGGATACCCTTGCCTTAACCTTCTATCGATCCAGAATCCCTCCGAAATTCCCTCCCCTCCTCTTACCTTATTTTTGGTCTCTTCATATATCTCCCTTACCCTCTCGATCTGGCCTCTCTCCACTCCCCTATACTCCATCGCCTCCCACAACCTCCCCCTATCCACCGAAGGAAACGCGCCTTTGAGATCCACAAAAAACGCGTACACTCTCGACCCCTTCTTCGCTAATTCTCTATCCACCACGTACTGCTGCACGTAGATATTGAGATTAGTACTCCTACCCGCCCTAAAGCCCGCCTGATACTGCAGCAATATTCCTTTCCCCTCGACAGCCTTCCGCAGCCTCTCCGCCACCACCATCGCGTACACTTTATACGCCGTATTCATTAGCGTAATCGCTCTATAATTTTCCTGCCTATCCCTATCTCCTTTCTTATAGAGTGGTACTATTAAAACTTCTCTCCACCCTCCTGAGAATCCCTACCCCCTCCATACTTTCTTCACTACCTCCTTCAGCCTCTCCCTAACCTCTTGTGTACTAAACAGCCATGCTTCGTTGTCTATCCCGTCCAGCACTGCTGCTTTTGACCTTCTTAACTTTCTTATCTGTTTCTCTACCTCCTCGTCATTCAACTCATTCGTCTCTGCCTCCCCCGTTCTCCTACTCCCACCATCCCTCTTCCTTGAATCTGAACCCTGAAATGATTCTTTAAAAAACTCCCTACACTCCTCACTCCCTATCTTCTCGCTTATCCCCACTCTTCGCTTCCTAAACCTATTTATTAACTTTCAGACGTCCCCCTCTCTCTTCATATTTCCTAACTCCTCTTCCAGCTCTTTCTCCTTTTGCTGTTCTATCTCCTTACACATCAATCTAAACCCCTTCCCCATTTCTACGTACTCCTCCCTTTTCGCATTACCCTCTTTGCACTTCTTGTACTTCCTCTTCACCTTCCTTTTCACCTTTTAACATTCCCTATCCCACCAGGGCTTCAACATTCCTTTCTTCTTCTCTTTAAATACCTTTTTTTGCACACACCCTTTCACCTTCTCTTTCAGATCCTCCCATATCTCTTTTACCGACTCCCCTTCGAAGCGTACCTTCCCTAACTGCTCCTGATACTTATTTTTGCCTCCCTCGTCCAGGTCACCCTCTCCCATATTGAGACTTCTTCCCCACCTTGCCTTCCGCCACCCTCCCCACTCATCCACAGTCTTAATAGCTGATGGTCTGATTCCACCCTCCCCTCCACTGCGAATTTGTCCATCTTCTCCCATCCTTGCATATTCATGACCACATAGTCTATCACCGATACCCCCACCTTACTTACATATGTGTATTCTCCCTCTTCGTTCCCAGTTGCCATACTATTCGCCACCGCCCAGCCTCTATCCTCCAGCCAATCCCTTAGAATCTACCGCTCCTTGTTTATTATCTTATCCTTCGATTTTCTTTCGAAGCTCTCCCCTTCCCTGTAAAGGGACGCTTCCCTCCCGACCCTCGCATTAAAGCACCCACCCACTACCACCATACCCTCCTCTCTTTCACCTAGCAAGTCTTCCACCCTTTCTTTAATTCTTTCCATCCCATCCTTATTGTACACTGTCACAAACTTACACGTTACCCCTCCTATCTTTACTTCCCTCATTTGCACTTCCTCCCCCTCTTCCTCTCCGTGAACTTCTTCCTCTAATCCATCCCTAACGCCCGTTATAATTCCCCCATTAACCCTTCCTTTCTTCTTCACTCTGACCGCTTACTGGAGTCTCCACCTATACCCCCTTGGCAGCTTTGGCTGTATTCTATCCTATTCCTTTCTTTCTACCCACGTCATACTTCACTACTCCTCTACCCAGCATTGCCCCCACCCCCTACTTCCTACGAAACAAATTCGCCTGCACTTCCTTCAACACCTCTTCCTCTTCGTCCCACACCCACATTTTCTCGTCTACTTTTATTTTCCGATATCCTACCTTCGCCGATCTCCCTTCACTCCTCTCCCTCCTAGCCCTGTCGTACAGCATTCTCTGCACATCCCTTTCCTTTCTCGTCAAATCGTGATTGATGAAAACTCCCTCACCCTTAATCCTATTCTTATCTCGCATTACCCCCAACTTTTCTTCCCAGCTCTCCAACTCCACAACCGCCACTTCCTTCTCCTTTCTCTCCTCCAACTTAACTTTCCCTGCCATGCCTTTAACCCATCCTATGCTCTACAGCAGCGCTTCCACGCCCTCCCTTTCTTCCCCGCTCTTTAGCTTCAACCCTCTTATCACAATATTATTTCTCCTGTCTGTCTTCTCTTTTCTCTCCATTCTCAACTCCATTGCCCTTATTCTTTCGCTATCCGCCCTCTCCTCCTTTTCATTCCTACGCTTTCCCACTTTCTCTTCTATCATATTCTGTACCCTCTACCACATACCTTTAATCTCGCCCCCCCCCACCCCGTCTCCTACATTCATTTCCGTCCTGCCCTCCACCTTCTCAAGCCTTTTTTCCGTCCTTTCCTTCCAAACTCCAATCTCCTCTTCCATCTGCTTTATGTTAACTTCTTTTTCTTTCCTTTCGCTCTCTAACCCTTTTACTCTCTCCCTCAGCTGTTTCACCTCCTTTTCCCATTTCTCATCTCTGATTCTCAAGTACTTCCTCATGCCTTCCATCTGCTCCTTAGTCCCCCTCACGTCCTCCCTCAGCCCCCTGATCACGCCTAACAGCATCCCGAGAGCCTCTTTCTCTGACTTTCCCTCCATTTGGGGGGGGGGGGGTGACCTACGTGTTCTCCCGCTTTTTTTAACAGACTTTCTACCTCGCTTTTCTCCAGACTCTCTTGACTGTCCCTCTGGCTCTTCAAGGGATCCTCCCCGTCACTTGCGCTAGACGCTCTCTCCCTTACCTTCTCGATTTCCTTCGATTCCACCGTTTCGCTTTCTCCCTCTCCCCGACGCGCCACATACCGGACCACGCGCTGTTGGCCGTCGTGGCACGTGGAAAATTTCCTGCCCATCAGTTTTACTACTAGCACTGACAGCACTCTCACTGCCCACCTCCCACTGGCACATCTTCATGCAGTACCCTCCGCAACCGACAGATGTCTCTGAAGAATGTTGCCGTGTATCGCCGCCAAATTTTTCCTTCATTTCCCTTTTTTTCAATTTCTCACAGCCCCTGCAGACACCCCTTTCTCTCCACTAACATCCTTCAACTCTGCGAGAACGACCCTTGACCCCTCGAAGCCCCAAGGCTACTGACCATAAACTCCCCCGATTCCTTGTCAACCTAACCTCACTTTCTCTATCTAACTAAATCACACCTCACACCTACGCTGAAAATTACTTTTTATCTCCCCAATTCACCCCACACAACCATACTCACCTCCTAGGCTTCCACCATCACATTCCACTCACACCGTCCACACAAATTCCATAAAATCCTCTCACTACCTGTCACTGAACACGTTCTCACTTCCACCACCAACATGCAACTCCTACTTTCATATTTCTAATAAGGTTGCATCTTCAGGATCGAATAGAATTACCTTTTTTTCTCCACTTTGTGTATGATACACTATTTTTGGATCAGTGAAAATCACCATTTTGCGCCCAAGATACCTCTCTGCTACATTTTCTATTGTTATATTCTCGGTAGATTTCATTGATCGCTTCTTGAGATTCCCAATGAAAAGAATTTCTCAATTAAAAGGACTGACATTGAAAGAACGAGTTTTCCGTCGACAAGTGCTCGAATAATGCATTTTTCAAATTAAATTTGTGTACAAAAATCCTAACATTTATCAACTAATTATTATCAACGTTGCTGAAATTATCATGAAGTTCCCAATTAAAGGAACTGACATTGAAAAAAATTATTTTTTTCGTGGATAAATGCTTGAATAATACATTTTTGTATTAAATTTGTTTAAAAAGTCATGCAATTCATCAAATAATTATGAATTTTGCTGGAATTATTATAAAGTTCCTAAGTAAAGACCAACCCGCTGTATCAAAAAATGATTAGAAACAGATTAGTAGATCTTTTTTGCGTTAACAACTTTTTTCCATTCATTTTTTTTCGTATCTTCTGTCGTTTCTACCAAAATTGTATATTTTTATTTTTAATGTTATTTCTTGCGATTAAAATAAAGAATACGCTCCTATCAAGATATTATTAAACACAATTTTGTAGATTTTTTCTGGGTAACAAACTTTTTGCAATTCATTTTTTTCCGTAACTTATGTCGTTAAAAAAAATATTTTCAATATTATTTTTTACAATTAAAACCTAAAATACGTGTTCTTTTAAAGAATAAATTGTAAAAAAAGTATAGATATTTTTTATGGGAAAAATTATTGTGTATAAATTTTTTTGTATCTTGCACAGTTTGACCACAAAATGAAATTTTTTATTTTTCAGTTTTTTTTTTTCGTAAAAAAATGCTGGTTAACGAGCACGACCTTTCTTTTTGTTCCGTCAATACGTGTGCTAAAGCACAATCTAATCCAATTAGTCTTTTAAAAGTTATCCAGTATAGAGACGACCACGGCAACAACGACAATGACGGCGACAGACATACACCATCGTAAAACCTTTTTTTTCGAATCCAGGGAATCTCGAAACGTGGAGATATAAAGAAATCCGTAATAGTCAGTATTCACATGTGCACAGATGGTACTCTCCTAACTGTACACGTCTCAATTAATAAGCTTAGATTTTTAACTTGCAAGTCCACGTGCACAGATGGTATATCCTCTTAACTGAGCATGTCTCAATTAATACGATCAGATGTTCAACTTACAAGTGCGCGTGCACATATATGAGACACCCCATTGTGCACGTCGCAATTAATATAATTAGAATTTTCATTTAAAGTTTATATGCACTCATGGTACCCTCCTAACTGTGCATGTCTTATTTACTACGATCAAATTTTCAGCTTACGTTTTTGCGTGCACAGATGGTACTCTCCCAACTGTGCACGTCTCAATAAATACGATCAGATTTCTAGTTTACAGTTCCGCGTGCACATATCGTACCCTCCCAACTGTGCACGTCTCAATAAATACGATTTGATTTTTCACTTAAAAATCCATGTGCACAAATAGTACCCCCCCACCGCCAACTGTACACGTCTCAATTAATACGATTAGACTCCGGGGAAACCCCTTAATAATAATGCGGCGCGTCCTCAAAAACGAAAATATTGACACACAAAGGGTGGCATGACTTTTTCTATTTTTTTAATAAAAAAAGGAATTAGGAGAGCACTTTTGATCTATAAATTAGTTTTATTGGACCACGAAGAGAACCGCAGTAATTGAGACGTGAACAGTTTGGTGGGTACCATCTGTGCTCGTGGACTTGTGAGTTGAAATTCTGATCGTAGTAATTGAAACGTGCATAGTTGAGTGTATTCTATCTGTACACGTGGACCGGTTGGCTAAACATCTTATCCTATTAATTTAGACGTGCACAGTTGGAAGTCTCACTTATGTGCACGTGCACAGTAGGGAGTATCCCATCTGTGCAGGTGGACTTGTAAGTTGAAAATCTGATCGTATTAATTGAGACGTACACAGTTGGGAGTGTTCCATCTGTGCACGTGAAACGTTAGTTAGGTACCATCTGTGCACGTCAAAATGTCGACGTGCACAGTGGGGAGCGTTCGAACTGTGTACGTTGAAATTTTGACGTGCACAGATGGGCCGGTGCACAGTTCTGCCTGTGGCCATCGAGGAGCACAGCGTGCTCGTGCACAGTTGCTCCGTTCACAGTTGCACCTTCTAAAGCGTAGGCAATTGCAACATTTTTTCTGTTATTGACGAGCACCGGGAACGTGAAATACAAAAAATTACCATTATTTTCGTCATATTTGTTTATTTATGAAAAAATTAAAAAATTAAATGATGATGTTTAAGTAATGTTTATTTTTCATTCTAACTACTACTCCTACGCAATATTTAGGCATTTTTAGTTAAAATAAAGTTTTCTTGTTGCGGTTTAGCACCGTATGCAGCACCTCTAACAGGGGGGTTAGGTTGGTGTCCGACGCCCATTTTTTTGTAACTTTGCAGATGAAAAGAGGATCCCAGACTATAAAAAAAAAATTAATTTTTTGGGCAATCGTTCATATTTAGGGGTGGAAATCACCCCTTCTATATTTTTGATACTTTTACTGTTTTAAGAGGTATCATTGTTTTTTCTTTCTTGTTTTTGCACAAAATTGTTCTAATTGATTCTATATTATAATATTATCTTGAGTTTTAAAAATACTTACCCCCTAGAGTATCATAATTCAA
>CAKNYM010036144.1:0-14483 GCA_932195095.1 Andricus curvator
CTACCCCGAAAGGGAAATGGCTTAATGGTATAATAATAATAATATTGAATTTTGTGTTGAAATAATGATATTTTAGATTTTAAACTTTAAGCGATGTCGCAATTATCTGATCCTTTCGTCTTCTTCTGCGTTTATTTTCAAGGATTTTACCATTTCAGAAAATGTCAGATTTCGTAGAATTTCGCGGAATTTCATAATATTTTAATACTTTGCAAAGAATTTGTTCATAAGAACTCCGGAATTTCACAGTATTTCAAAAATTTTGAAATATATAATGGTATTTTCAAAATTTCAAAAAATTTCAAGATTTTGGGGTGTGACAATGATTCTAACGAATTTTCAGTTTATTTAAATAATTTGAAAGGATTTCGAAGAATTTTCAAACATTCGTAGCAGTCAACTTTTCAAACAGACCAAGTGTAATCTGATGCTTGTCAAGTATTCTCCTTTAAAATCAGTTTCTTTCTTATCCTCGAAGAATACAGTCGTATTTTACTTAATGTGAAAAGAAACAAACGTAAATTCTTATGTGCGATTATTTTTAAATTGTGTTTCTGCATAAAGAAAATTTAATTCATTTTCATAAGAAGCTTCAACAGCGAAACTAAAAGTTTGACTTTGAAAATGAGGAAATTCAAGTGTTTCGTCAAAGATGAGTTAATTTTGTCAATTAATAAAGAATGTTGTTGTGAAATTATGAAAGTTTAGATTTTAAACATTAGATGATGTTGCAATTTTGATTTGATGTTCCAAGAATTGATACGGGTGGATGAGAGGAGCCGCGCGGCCGAGGGGGAGGTCGTCCGCGGTTAGTCGCCCTAGAAAAAACAGCAGCATAGCCATAAAGCGTAGTACCCCAACGGCCCAGCTGCAAATGCGTCAGGTTGCGCAACATTACGACACGGTCCTGGCTGTCTACATTCGAAGACTTTCGATTTAAGCCATGTTCAGAACCAACCCCGTGCTTAAATCAAAAGTCTAGTGTATTTTGCTTGTCTGGGGGGCGGCGGTGAGTCGTACTATTTTTATATCATAAATTAAATTACGATAAAGCACATTCTTATTTAATCCATACGTCTTCTTCTGCGTTTACTTTGAAGGATTTTACAATTTCAGAAAATTTAAGATTTCATAGAATTTCATGGAAATTTATAATATTTTAATGCTTTTGGGACTTCCATCTAATACTAGGCTGCTGAAGGCAGGTGGTGGTGACTTTCGCAGTATAAAAAACTATCCAACTATGACTCTCTCGGTGCCGGTTCTGTACTCACACTCTCTCTCCATTAACCGAAGTTTGGTGGCACTGACGTTATAACTAGAATCTTCACACTACGACGACTAACTAATTAATTTGGACATGATTTCGACTCGCAAAATAAATTTTCTCGCATGAAGGTGGTAGTTGGGCGCGCACTTCAAAGAATGAATAATATAAATAATAACATAGCCTTGGAGTGGACTGCAACTTGGATTGACGAAAAGCATGCACCCGGTGAAGGTGAAGGTCAAATTTCAGGGGATGAATGAAGACTGGGTGTTTGGAATGCTAGAGGAGTGAATGATCTTAAGATAAGAGAATTACAAGAAACCATACATGCAAGAAAACTAGATATTTTATATGTACCTGAGACGAAGAAAAAGGGTTGCGACATTAGAAACATAGAAAATTCGGTGCTGGAAGGCAGACTTGAATTATGGTCAGGAGTAGATATAGTGAATCACACGGTAGTCAAGGGGTTGGTCTGAATATGAATGAGAGAGTAAGGCACCTTGTCAAGAAGCATAAATAGGTATCTCTCAGTTTGTTGTAGGTTAGAATGTAACTGGGAATCAGAAGATTATTTATCATAGCATGCTACGCACCAGTTGATGCTGACAGCAATGAAGTGAAATACGCCTTCTGGGGCACTTTATATTATACTATAAGTACTGGCGATCATGGTGAAAGAATCATTCTACTAGGAGATATGAACGGATGGGTCGGCGTCGAACGTCAGCGTACAGAGAGATCATTACCTTCTAGTGTTCAAAATTATCTTATTTCAGGGATGAAGAAGCAAGAGAACCAAAAAACGAAAGAAACGCAAATCAAGATTGAGAACTTACAGTAACCGGAAGTGCGAATGTTTTAACAGAATCTATGATCCAAAATGTCATTTTTAGGAGTGCGACTGAAGTGTGTAGCACTGCGGTTGTAGGAAGAATGACCGGTGATGCTTGGTGGAATGATGAAATCCAAGCAGCCGCCCGAAAAAACAGAAAAGCGTATCACAGATAGTTGAACTTTACAGGCCTTAGCGATGAGGAGAGAAATAGACTTGCAAATGATTGCAGACACAAAAAGAGGAAAGTTAAACTATCAGTCGAGGAAAGTAAAGGTGAAATCAGAACAGAAAAATAGATAAAAATAAAAGCGACTTTGAAGGAAGCGAGATGATATAGACCCGAAGCAAGAAACTGTTTTATAAATGGACGTTGAACAATATGAAGGAAAGTGAAAGTACAGACATAGTCAGCATGAGAAATAGCAAGGGTGAAATGCTACATGATACAGGCGGGATACTAGACGCTTTGACACACTCTTTGAAAAAATTATTAGGAGATGAAGCTGTAGAGCACCAGAACTGCGATGTGGAACACGATACGTTAGAAAACGCAATTGAGAAAGTCTGTACCTCCGAAGTTAGGGATATAATTAGGAATTTAAAAAATGGTAAGGCTGCTGGTTTAGATAGTATTTACGCTGAAATACTCAAATACGGTGGCGACTAGATACCCCACAGGTTATGCGAACTGATAAATTTATGTATCGAGATCGGAGAAGTTCCAAAAGACTGGAAAAAAAGTTATTATCGTACCAATATACAAAGAAATGGGAGACAAAAGCAACTGCAATAATTACAGAGGGTCCAGCTTATTAAGTGCCGTAAGTAAAATATACTCAAAAATTCTTATTCGTAGGGTAATTAAAATAACGACGGAAAATATATGGAAAGTCCAAAGTGGATTTATGTCAGGATCACAGATCACAGAAAAAAGTTTGAGTGTAAGGAAAAAAGTTTTCTGCGCATTTCTTGACCTAGAAAATGCGTTTGACAAGGTGAATAGAAGTAAAAACAATATATGCAGGTATTAAAACGAGTGTAAGGGTAAATGGGAAACTGTATGACTGTTCGATATTACGCTAGGTCTTAGACAAGGATGCGTTATGTCCTCATGGCTATTTATTATAGTCATGGACAAGTGTCTAAGAATTGCCCTCTTCGACAAAGAAGGTGTGGGTCTCGAGACAGTGAGGGTACGTGGGTTACCGTCCGCAGATGATAAGGTTGTTATGGTAGAGTCAACCGAAGACTTGCGAAGAATTTTGAGTAAGCTGAACACAAGCATGAAGTACATGGGCCTCAAAATTAACGTAAATAAAACAAAGATTATGGTGCTTGCAGGAAAGGGTGGGAAAAGAACGTACAACATTTTCCTAAATTCTGAGAGTATAGAACAAGTTAATAAGTACGTATATCTTGGTAGCCTAATCACTAGTGACGGAAAGATAGATGGGAAGTTAGATGGGCGTATAAACGAAGGTGAGAGGGTTATCGGTAGAGTAGGGCCCATTATCAGGAATACAAATATATCAGGTGAAGCTAAAATGGCAATACATAATTCTATATTTATGTCGACTGTGCTGTACAGTAGCAAGACCAAGACCTATCAAGGAAAGGATATGAGTAAATTAACGCGATTAACATGAAATTCATGTGCATGATATGCGGCAAAACACTGATGGACGTAGTGAGTAATGAGATAATCCTCAAAGAATGTGTTCTAGAGGAGGCACTAATTGTCATATGTTAAAGAAACTATTTGAGATGGTTTGGGCATGTTGAGTGGATGAAAGATGCACGACTAACGAAACAAGTGTATCAAGGTAAAGTAAATGGCAGTGTGCCCAGAGGCAGACCGCGAAACGAATGATTAGAATGTGTAAATGAGACCATCATTCGAAGAGACATAAGAAGCCATAGAAACACAAGAGTTTGCATGAAAAATGCATGGACGTGTAGGAAGCTAGAGAGGTATGCTAGGACAGCAAAGTGGGGCGACAAATAGTTTATAAAAATATTTTTACGAGAATGAATGAAGCCTGAAACAAAAGAACTTGGATACTAATGAGTCCGAGTGGGAAGCTTCACATGATGACTTTGTGAGGCTCTTTACGTGGTGTGATCCCTAGAGAGATTGATCACCGACCTGGGTCAGAGCAGTGTTGCTGAACGAACGTTTTATTTAAATAAATAACACGGGAATTCTAGATCAATTCAAAAGTCTATACCTCCTCCCCCACATTACTTCCTTCCTCATCGAGTGAGTAACGCTTACTTCGAAAGGGAAATGGCCTAATGGTATAATAATAATAATTTACTTCTCATAGAATAGAATCAAATGAAAGTTACCTTTTTCAAATCTAATCGTTGTGTAGATACGAGATATCCAAAAAGGACACCAACGAGCCAACTGCCGCCTCTTGTGTAAGTCGTATAGTATACACTGTGAAAAATGTAAAGAAATTTCCGAATTATAATCTTAAAGTTACCAGATCTGGTGCAGTAATAAATAATACCACGTTGATCGAGGAATAATGCCACTTTTTAGGTCACCTGAAATTTCCAATTATTAACTTTTCGTTATTGAGTAATGTTGAAAAATTAGAGTGGCAATAAGCAGTATTTAAATTTGAAATTCTCCATTTTGTGTGAAATTGAATGAAGAAAGTGCAAAATTACATTTAACGTAAAATTACGAAAAAAGAGTAAAATTGAATCTCCGTGTAAAAGTTCCCTTTGAGAATGTTATTTTTGCTTATATTTTCGTAAAATTACTTTTAAAAAAATGGTGAGATTCGCAATGATAAAAAATAATCAAAATTGATATTTTAATTATTCTACACTATTGCACTGTTAATAATAACGCTGATAAAAAACTGGAGAAAGAAATATAAGTTTAAAAACATTCAAGTTTCTTTGAAATGGTCAAAAATATTTGGCCCTGTTTGGCGATACTTTTCCACAAGACAAATAACCCTGCATACAATTATATTAACAGTGGTACGTCCCCTTAAATGAAGGAATTCTGGACACAAAATAAAAGAAAATATGACTTGAATGGATTAAAACGAAAATTGTATTGCTATACTATAATACCACTAGATATTTTCGCAATAATTACATAATGCGTTTTAACGAAAACATCACTGTCAAAAATATTTAGATAAAATTGTGTTTGCAGTATTAAATTATTGTTAAGTTTTCTTCAAATCAATTCAACTGGTTTATTCTCTTTTAGTTATCAGTGGTACGTTTTTGCTGTCATTTATTATTTTTTTTAATTTATTAATCATCATTGTTATACTTCATCTATTGCATTGTACGTTATTGCATACACTTTCTTTTTCTTTATATTCAAACTGAAGTTTTAAATTGTAAATATTATTTTTAAAGTTCCCGCACTACAAATGTGGTGCCGCGCAACGAAATTTTCTCGTAATTGCTAGAGATCCTCTAGGGAGAGTTGATACACGTTTCCCCTTCCAATGATCGCCGTGTACCGGTACTTTTATATTTGCATGGGGCGCGAAAAGTTTGAACAGTCTTATTTCTTATTAATGCTTTTCTTTATGAAAATTTTGAAGTATTATATGTGTTTCAAAGTAAATACCATTCTTCCCTCACCTTAATGACTAACCTCCCCAATAATTTATGATGTTCGCGAGATGAGTTGTTTCTATTTTTAATAATTAAAAATTAATAAAACGTCAACTAGTTCCATTGTTTAAAAATCATGTAATTTTGAACACTTAAAAAATTTATTGATTCATTCTTCAAACTATTCTATTTCGTAAAACGCATTCATTTCCTGCTCATTTGCCTGCTTAGTCAAGCTTTGTTTATATAATACCGATGCAGACCGATACGAGTTCTCTGAAAGTTTAAACAATTATTATTCGTTTAAAAAATATATTTTCCTCTGTATGTCGTGGAAAATTATTATTTTCCAGATGTAAATTCCAGAGAATATTAACTTGTTACAATTTGAGGGAGAAAAGATTGTTTCAACAAATGGAAATTGTTTAACTAATGACCAATTATGTAAAAAACAAAACCAATTCTTACCATTCATAAAATCTATCACTTATATCCCGAAAACAATAATTCTCAACGATTTGAAGAAAAATATAATTCTTAAAGAGAGAGAGAGAGACTGAAGGGCTCCTTTCTGTGGGTGAAGAGAAGCAACCCTCCGGTCTGTGTCATAAGACACAACGCGTGTGTCAGAAGCTTGCGTTACACTTTCCAGCCATGGTTTCATTTAAATCAGGCGCGACTTCCCATATCGAGGTCTAAGATATTTACACATAAAATAAATGTCAACAAAGTAGTTCAACTCTCACCCACATAGTTAAATTTTTGAATAAAATAGATCAATTTTCAACAGAACAGTTAAAATTTCAACCAAAGGGGCTGAATTTTCATCTAAAAATATGAATCTTCAACAAAAAAATAATTTCCAATAAAGGAAATTCCTTAAAAAATAAGATGAATTTTTGAGGAATTTCCAACCAAAAAGGATGACTTTTTAAAAATTGTTAAATTTCCAACCAAAAAATAAAATTTATAACTAAAAAGATAATCTTTAGGAGGAAAAGATTGGAAAAATATATAAATACAAGGTAAATCAATTACCGACAACAATATTGTATCAGGGTTACCGCAAAACTTTATTTTTAAAATTCCCTAATTTTTCCCTGACTAACCTCTCATTTTCTCTGACCATTAACATTCAAAGACAAGAATCTCAAACTTGTAACATTCATAACCAAGGAATGGAGAAGGAGAAAGAACAGGGAAATAAGGAGGAAGGAAACGCGTCGGGATTTACAGAATAAAAAAAGGGCCAAGAACCAGTGTGGGAGGAGCGGGAGGAGAAGATAGACACGTGAAAGTGGCGTTCTGAAATTTCTCAGGATTAAAATTAAACTTGGGTGTTTGAGAAAGATTGGAAGTGCATAGAAATATTGTTGCCGAAAGCATATGTGTGGCAGGTGCAAGCAGCGAGAAAGAATCACGTGAAAGGGAGTGGAATGGGTGGCATGGTGTCAGGGGTAAGCAAAGAAGTGGTGGTAGAGGATGGAGATAATAAGGGAATGGACGGAGGAAAAGGATAAGGGGTTGGTGCTGACAGGGGGGACCTGAATGCGTGGACTGGGGAAAAAGGGGGAGATTTGTGGGATACAGAAAAGGAGGGCTTCATAAGAATTTGGAACACAAGGAAACGGATCGGGAGGGTAGGAAGGCTACTAGGCTTGTTTGGAGAGGCGGGATGGTTTATTTGTAACGGGAGTACCAGAGCGGAGAATGAAGGGGAACTCACGTCCGCGGGTATAGGGGACACTGCAATAGACTGAAAATGGGCAGGTGGGAGAGAAACAGTGAAGAGTGTTCAGAGAAAAAAAAAGAAAACGAGGATACTGGTAGTATGAAAGAGGAAGGAATAAACAGGCTGCTAGAAAAACTTAAAGAAGTGATTGACAAGGTAAGGGAAGTGGTCAGACAGAGAGAATAAGGAGAGGCGTTAGGAGAGGCTGATAGGATGATAATGTGGGGAAAGTAAAGATAGGATGAAGAAGAATGTGAGAAAATGGAGGAAACGGGAAATGAAAAAAGAGGAGCACAACAGGAAGAAAAGAATGCACGAAAGAATGATTAGGGAAAAAGACAGAAGGAAAAAGAAAGGTACATGGAACAGGTAAAGAAAAACGGTGAAGGAAGGGACGCAATGGGAAGTGATAAACAGGGAAAGAGGGGGAAAGAAGGGCATAAATGAAGAAATCGAGATGAAAGAGTGGACGAAGTATTCCAAGGGTCTGTTAGGGAGTGTGGAAAATAGGGTAAAGAAAGAAAAAAAAGGTAGCGGGGTATGAGGACAGCGAAAACGAGGTAAGTGGAGAAGGGGTGCACGAGGCAGTAGCAAGGCTGATAAGAAACAAGGCCACAGGGCAGGCTGGCTTGAAAAACGAAGCATTGAAATACGGAGGGTTAGGGGTGAAAGAAGAGATGTGGGCTGGTAGTACCGTAGATTAAAAGATAAGAGGGCAAACGGGTGAAGGAATACAGAGGTATCATACTCACGTCGGTGGCATACAAGATTTACGCGGGAGTACTCAGAAGGAGGTTGGGAAAACAGGTGGAAGAAAAACGAAGTATACCACACAACCAAATGAGTTTTAGGAAAGTGATGAGGAGCGGGTGAACGAAGTAGCCCTAGGAGGTAGTCCTGATGTCCAGAGTCCTCGAGAGGTGAGATGCCACCTAGGTAACCTAGCACCGATGGGAATTACTGTTTACACGCTGACCCTGCGGACGATCCCAACGATACCAATCACTGTGATTAATAGCAAAGTAGAAAAAGATTATTTAATATTAAGCAAAACTTTTCAGTAACTATATGAGGGAATTGCGATCAGAAAAGAAAGCAAATATTTATGTTTATACGCGTCTTACTATCTCACACGGTTCTATTCGAATTACGAAACTAGGTATATTTTTATTTATCACGCTAGATTTTGATATGTAACGATTTCGAAGATCATTTGAGCGGTAACTCTTCTATCAATACTCCAACAGTGTCTGATCCTCACAATATCCCTTCCAATATCGAACAACTCCCTCCATCTGAGATCCTTAGCAATATTCTTGAGACCAGAGACGAGTTACACGACGAGTATAGGCACAGGGATTTGTCACGACGAAATTCTCTTCAGCCTTTGATATGTCATCCCAGTTCTACCAGATAACCGTGGAAGAAAATTTGAAAAAGGACACAGCTTTCTCAACGTCAGGAGGACACTTCGAATTGGAATGTATGCCATTTGGGTTGAAGAATGCCCCTGACACTTTCTAGCGCATGATGGATACTGCGTTCAAAGAATTAATTGGCAAGATCTGTTTCGTGTATCTTAATGATATTGTGGTTTTCGGATTCACATTACAGGAACATAATCAGAATTTATTCACCATCTTTGAACGACTGAGAAAGACTGGACTAAAGATAAAGCTTGATAACTGTGAGTATTCAAGACTCGAACTTGGGACACGTCATCGCCAAAGACAGAGTTAAACCTAATTACACGAAATTCGAGGCTGTCACAAATTTCGAAAGACCCAGTAACGCCACTGAGGTAAAATCCTTTTTGAGACTTGCCGCTTATTATCGGAAGTTCGTTAAAGATTTTTCCAACAAGGCCAAACCACTAACGGAACTAACAGAAAGAAAAGTAATTTTTATTTGGACATCAGACTGTGAAGAAGCCTTCCAAATTCTAAAAAAAGTATTATGTTCCTCCCCCATCTTGCGTTATCCTGATTACAAAAAAAAGTTCACATTACCTACAGATGTTTCGAATAAGGGTCTAGGGGCAGTTTTGTCACAAAACGGACACCCAGTCTGTTACATCTTTAGGGTACTTAATAAAGCAGAAGAAAATTACAGTACTACTAATAAAAAGCTCTTAGCCATCGTATGGGCAGTAAAGCGCTTAAGAGAGTACCTGTATGGGCGCAAGTTCAAAATTCGAACAGATTATCAGACCCTGACTTGGCTTTTCAATGTTAAAGAGCCTTCCTCGAAACTTCTCAGGTGGAGACATAAGCTCGAGGAATATGTCATTGTGATTCAATACTACAAAGGGAAAGATAATAAAGGAACCGATGATCTGTCCAGAGTACTTCAACTCGCGACAGACCAAAAGCAGAGGGAATTATACCAGATACACTTTTAGAGCTCAATGAAAAGATAGTCTTAGATATTTTTGGCCCGCTACCCATCACGCAAAGACACCACCAAAACATCTTATCATTACAGGATCTGTTGACAAAATATCTTATGCTCACAGCTCTGGAAGGTACGACCTCTGATTCAATTATTGCAGTAATCTTGGATAATTATATTTATATCTTCTCTTTGCTAAAAAATATACTTACTGACCAGGGTAGTAATTTTTTCTCGAGACTAATGTTGAATTTTGAAAACCTCTTTAAAATCAAGCGCATAAAAACTAATACCTTCCACCCATAGAGTAACGGCAGTTTAGAAAGAGCGCATGCAGTGGTAAAAGATCATACCAAAACTTTAATGGAAGAAAATCATAATGATTGGGATGAAAATTTAAAATTAAAACTTTGGGTTATAACACGATAGTGCATGAAGAAACTAAATTAATACCATTCGAATTAACTTTTGGACGTAAGGCTAACATCCCACCCGTGTGAGCAACGACCGACAGTTCAAAATACTCAGAGTTAGTCTCGCTATGATGCCTCGGGGCCTCAGACGATAGAGCGTCAGGCTATAGTGCAGGAGGACTGGAGTTCGATCCCTGAGCCGGTACCAATGGAAATTTTTCTATGTACTTCTACCGTGGCTTTGGTGGTTCGGAACCCACCTTAAACTGTAGGTCCCCTCAAAAGAGGCTGTTTACGTACCAAGGATTAAAAGGGCTTGTCGACGGCCTAACCTTGGGGGTCACTAGTCGATTTTGAGAAGAGTCGAAAATGAATCAGCGAACTCCTTGCGCTTGAGGCTTCCACGGAGGACTCACGCTCGGTGGTCGCTGATCGATTTCGAGTAATGAACACACATACATACACATACATAACACACCATGACAGTGCTCCGAATCTGTGCATCTAACTCATCACCTCAGAAGGATCGCTCCGTCCGCTCTAGCCTGGCCGTATTCTCCTTCTGTGGCCTGCGAGGGAGGCTGCCGAATGGCAGAGTGGGTGAGGCTCACTTTGCCATGTAAGGAGATCCGCGCCATTCACTGTGCGATGTGGTACGCCTATCACCTGAGAGGTGTATTTTCAGAACGTTGGAAACAAGGAAAATCCACCGAGATCTAAAATACTCGGTGGCTTCAGCGCCAGGGTGAGGCCTCACGGGTCTCCGCGCCAACATTGAAACTTAAACTAACTAACTAAAACTAGTCTCTCTATGAAGAGAGCGCCTCGAGAAGTACACCAGTAAAGCGAAACATGTTAATTTATAATAATTACGGCACGTGAGAAAAAGCTCAAAAAAAATAGTTGCGTAAATAATTTTCTTGGGTAGTGTAGGTCACATTATTATTATTTTTTTTAACTTGTGCTCGGGTGAACCCAAGTTTTAATTATCAGCCACGGACTCATATTTATATCTTTTAAATGTTGACCCCCTGTCAGTATTTTTAGGTTAAAAATAAATTAATACGTTTTTTTCTCTCAGAAAAAAACGCGTGTTCATTCACTTGCTAAATATACATTTTCTTATCTAAATAAAAGTAATATTTTTAATAAAATGTTTTATTTTTATGCTTACGCGTGGCCTGCTTTCCACGCGGAGGGGTACTTGTCTATTGCTATAATTGCAGCAGGTGTTGCGATTTGTGAGACAAACAATACACTCCAAATTGCCATTCCCAGTTTTGTTTTCTTGCTAAGAGGGTATAATATGAGTGGAGATATCAAGAAAAGTTGCATGTCGACGGCCAGGTACCATAAATGACTCCAGCACTGAAAAATCAATAAAATTGCATCTGAAAAAAACACGGCTGGTAAAATATTCCAAATGATATTAATGAAAGTACACTTACAGAATATTCTCCAGTAGCATAATTATTCGTGTACAGTAAAAACGACCACCATTTTTTACTGCATTTTTCAGTGTAAAATATATTTACAAATTTCTCCCACCTTGGGCCTGCTCCCATGTGAGGAATGATGAAGATCGTAAAAATAAGGAGTGCTGCCACTGGCGGTGTTAATCTGCAAATTTTTGTAGAATCATTTGTATATATATATCACATAATAGAACATTATTACTTGGGTTTTTACAAAGTAATGATTATTTAGCACACCATTTTTATAGCTATTGGATCAGTTACATTATAATTTACTCACAACGGCTTCCTAAAAGGCAGTAATTTTTTCATTTACTTAGCATGTCCTCGTAAGTAACACTAATATCGTATATAGTATATTATACTATTAATTATTATTAATACCTTATATAGCGGTGAAAATAGAACTTAAAAATGTTGAACTTTCTTTCTGTAGACATATTTTTTAGGAACGAATAAGTCACTAAAAGTCCGCTTAGCATAAAGAACGTATCTACTGCGAAAAAGCCCGTATATGTGTACAAAGTCTTCCAGGATGTAAGCCACTATTTTGTATAATTGAAAATAGTAACTTGTTAAATATTTGATGAGTATTGTTATTATTGTTTAATATGCAAATAAATTGTATATTAAGGAAGAGTTACGTGCTGTACATTACAGTAAATCTTAAAAATGGATAAAAACACTGCAGAGAGTTGACTACTACACTGTTAAAAAAGTTTGGAATTCTCCAACACTCCTACAATACGAGCCTAAGGTAAAATTGCAAACACGGTATTGGAATGCCGAAATTGCAATACGTGTATTCTAAGTGCTGTAAATCGTGAAGCACCGTCGAGCATTCCAATACATGTATTGTAGCGTTTATAAATCGAAAATTGTGCACAAGGAATTCATGGAATTCACGGAATTCATAGAATTCGCGGAATTAACTAAATTTATGGAATTCACGGAATTCATTAAATTCACAAAATTTATGATATTCATGGAATTCACGGAATTTGTGAAATTCAAGGAATTCATGAAATTTATGGAATTCATGGTATTCATGGAATTCATGGAATTCACGGGATTTATGGAATTCATGGAATTCACGGAATTCATGAAACTTAAGCAATTCACGGAATTCATGGAATTCACGGGATTTATGGAATTCATGGAATTCACGGAATTCATGAAACTTAAGGAACTGACTAAATTTATGGAATTCACGAAATTTGTGGAATTCACGAAATTTATGGAATTCATGGAATTAATGGAATTCACGGAATCCGCGGAATTCGCCGAATTCACAAAATTCACGGAATTCACAGAATTTACGGAATTCGCGGAATTCACGGAATTCACAGAATTTACGGAATTCACGGAATTCACAGAATTTACGGAATTCGCGGAATTCACGGAATTCACAGAATTTACGGAATTCGCGGAATTCACGGAATTCATGGAACTCATAGAATTCACGGAATGCATGGAATTCATAGAATTGCATGGAATTCATTTAATTCGCAGAAATTCCAGAATTCATGGAATTCACAGAATTCGTGAAATTCATGGAATTCACAGAATTCACGGAATTCACAGAATTCACGGAATTCATGAAATTCACTGAATTCATGGAATTCACTAAATTCATGGAATTCATGGAATTCACTGAATTCATGGAATTCACGAAATTGTTGGAATTCACGGGATTCATGTTATTCACGGAATTTATGGGATTCACGGAATTCATGGAACTCATGGAATTCATGGAACTCACGGAATTCATACAATTCACTGAATTCATCTAATTTAGTAAATTCTCGGGATTGATTGTATTCACGGAATTCGCGGAATTAACTGAATTCAGGGAATTAACTGAATTCAAGGAATTAACTGAATTCAAGGAATTCATGGAATTTACGGAATTCAAGCCAACAGCCATACCACGCTGAAAAAACCAGTTCTCGTCAGATCACTGAAGTTAAGCAGCGTTGGGCGCGGTTAGCACTTGGATGGGTGACCATTCGAGAAAACTGAGTGCTGTTGGCACATCGTGGGTGTGGTGAGCCCACACTTGTAGTTATTTACTACAAGTTATCAACCTAGAAACACTACCCGAATCGGCTAGTGTCACGCCTACCCCGAAAGGGAAATGGCTTAATGGTATACTGAATTAAAGTAATTAATGGAATTCGCGGAATTCACTGAATTCATTCAATTTGGTAAATTTCTTGAATTCTGTGAATCCAATGAATACCATGAATCGGACGCATTTTTTGAAATTCATGAATTCCGTGAATTCATGAAAATCCATAAATTCCTTGAATTCCACACATTTATTGAATATCACGAATTCCTCGAATTCACGGAATCCATGGAATTCGTGAAATTCAAGGAATTCACGAAATTTATGGAATTCACGGAATTCATAGAAATCGCGTAATTAACTAAATCTATGGAATTCACGGAATTCATGAAATTCACAAAATTTATGGAATTCATGGTATTCACGGAATTCATGGAATTCACGGGATTTATGAAATTCATGGAATTCATGAAACTTAAGCAATTCACGGAATTCATAGAATTCACGGAATTCAAAGAATTCAAAGAATTCATGGAATTCGCGGAATTCACGGAATTCATGGAATTCGCGGAATTCACGGAATTCATAGAATTCGCGGAATTCACAGAATTCATGGAACTCATAGAATTCACGGAATTTATGGAATTCATGGAATTCACAGAATTCGTGGAATTCACAGAATTCGTGGAATTCACA
>CAKNYM010036144.1:14493-37521 GCA_932195095.1 Andricus curvator
CGTGGAATTCACAGAATTCGTGGAATTCACAGAATTCGTGGAATTCAGAGAATTCGTGGAATTCATGGAATTCACGTAATTCATGAAATTCATGCAATTCGCTGAAATCATGGAATTCACGGAATTCATGAAATTCGCTGAATTCATGGAATCCACTAAATTCATAGAATTCATGAAATTCACTGAATTCATGGAATTCACGAAATTATTGGAATTCACGGGATTCATGGTATTCACGGAATTTATGGGATTCACGGAATTCTTGGAACTCATGGAATTCATGGAACCCACGGAATTCATACAATTCACGGAATTCATGTAATTTAATAAATTCTCGGGATTGACTGTATTCACGGAATTCGCGGAATTAACTGAATTCAAGCAATTCACGGAATTCATGGAATTTACGGAATTCACGAAGTATATGGAATTCAAGAAATTGATGGAATTCAAGGAATTGACGGAATTCATTAAATTTGGTAAATTTCTTGAATTCTGTGAATCCAATGAACACCATGAATCGGACGAATTTTTTGAAATTCATGAATTCCGTGAATTCATCAAAATCCATGAATTCCTTGAATTCCACACATTCATTGAATACCACGAATTCCTTGAATTACATGAATTCTTTGAATTTGTGAATTCCTTGAATGTCGTGAATTCCTTGAATTTCGTGAGTTCATTGAATTCCGTAAATTCCTTAAATGTCGTGAATTCCATTAATTGCGTGAATTCTATTGATTCCGTGAATTCTATGAGTTTCTTGGATTCTGTGAATTCTCCCAATTCCGTGATTTCCTTTAATTCCGTGAAATCTTTCAATTCCTTGAATACTATGAATTTCTTGAATTCCGTAAATTCCGTGAATTCTTCGAATCCCGTGAATTCCATTAATTCCGTGATTTTGTTTCAATTCCTTGAAATCCTTGAATTCCGTGAATATCGTGAATTCTTTAAATTTCGCAAATTCTGTGAATTCCTTAAATTCCATCAATTCCTTGAATTCCATCAATTCCGTGAACTCCATTAATTTCGTGAATTCTATGAATTCTACGAATTCCGCCAATTTCGTGATTTCCTCTAATTCCATGAAATCTTTGAATTCCTTGAATACTATGAATTTCGTGAATTCCGTGAATTCCATGAATTCCGTGAATTCCATGAATTCCATGAATTCCGTGAATTCCATGAATTCGGTGAATTCCATGAATTCTGTTAATTCAATGAATTTCCTGCATTCCATTAATTTCGTAAATTCCGTGAATTTTGTGAAATCCTGATATTCCGTGAATTTCTTGAATTCCTTGAATACCTTAAATTCCATACATTTCAAGAATTTAATTAATTACGTGAATTCCATGAATGTCCTGAGAAATGATTTACGTTTTTTTTTCTTCAATTTTTCGGTTCAGCAGATGTCGAGATATCCAGTACATGTGAAGTACCATTGCAGTACCAGCATTTCGGAACTACAACATTTTGTATTGTAGCGTTACCTTACGTTTCGGAAATAAAATTCCACTACATTTGTTGGAAGTTTCGAGCGGAATTTTTTAACAGTGTACATTGAAAGTTGTGAATGCTGTTGTAATTGTTCATTTGATAGTCAATATAGTCGTCAAATGCATGCAGCATTTTGATCCAATTTTGTTATAAAAAAGCTTGAGGTTTTTCTGTAAGTGAATCCAGTATACTGTGCCCCGCCCCCTCTAAAAATTCTTCAATTGCAGAATTTTTTTCAATAACTCACGTCCTCAACATCCATGGCGTTGATGTTAACGTTGTGATCTCTCAGCGCCATATTCGCATGAGCAAGAATAATCCAACAGATACTCAAAGATCGAATACCGTACAATGCAGTCAATGAACTGGAATCGACATTCATATTTAAAATTTCGTTTGCACTTTTGTACAATGAAAACTCTGTCAAGTTACTTGCAACTGCAGATTGAAGAAGTTTACTTCTTTGGATGATATCCAGAAACGTACAAATTATTAGGAAAATCACAAAGATAGAAAACAGTATTCTGCAAACAAGAAGAATCATAAAGATTAGTTAAAATAATAAATTCACGGATTCTATATACGTTGAAAATCTGCTATTACTGATGAAAACTTATAGAAATAAAAAAAATTATTGTACTTACACTGATGTGATGCTTCCGTTTGACCATATTTGTGGACCAACACTCGAGCAAGTTGCAGTTACCTCAGTAATTTCCCAATCTTTTGCAAACTCAATATTATGGATAGTTTTATTTAGAAGCGTCTCCACATCATTCGCATTACATGCAGATGGAACGCATATCGACCAAGTTGGTTGACGAAAAATTGAACTGTTCTGCTTTCCCAAAGTTATTGCATACATACAGTGTCGGCCACGAATTTTTATATTCTCTTTCACCACCTGAACTGAATTACATTCGTCAAACATTCCCAGATCGATAATATTCCCTTCTAGAATACCAGACGGAATCTTTGAAGATGAATCCAGCACTGCAAAGATGCAAGAATTTTTATTATGGTTTATGTATTTTTTGTAATAACTGTTATCAATGTTTTTGTTAAGTCTAATAAATATAGGCATAGGTATGATGATACTATTCTGTGCTATCATAAACAAGTAAAAATTGCCATCACACTTTAGCATGATGACAATTTTTTTTAGATACTACTAATGTTTAGCAACAAATTAAATCACAATGTGTAGAATTTTGATCCAAAAGTTGAGCGAAGCGTTGCACTACTTCATCATTGTGCAGCGTTTTGATTCACTTTTGGATCAAAATTTGACGCCACGAGACTTAGAATGCTATTTATTACCCAATACTGTTTAAGAAAATAATAATGTTCAAATGCAAATTCAATTTCAAGTCGTTGAGAACATTTGCGCGCCCTATCGTCATTCACTAAAACGCGTCGAAGGACAGAGCTTAAAAAAATTGAACTTGATTTGAAAAACGAAACTTGATGAAACAAGTCGGACTTCTCGGACATATGTATTCTGAATATGAATATAAACGTTAATAAAGAAATATTTTCAAGGGATTACAGGAAATATACGTATGCAACCCATCATAGTTGATTGTATAAAGAAAGCATTATCAGATGTACGATGCGTTAAGGTATTACGGAGAAAGGATCCCTATATTCAAAAGTTAGTCCTAACGATAGAACCTAAACGATATTAATCGTCAAAAAATGTATTTAGGGATTGGATGCAATATCGGTGTCCTTGCATTTATAGAAGCTACTTATTTTTAATTTGCTTCGTGCATATAGCTTCATGGAGAACAAATGAAAAGCAAGTCACTTCTGAAAATGCAAGAAAACATCTTTGCACCTAACCGGTCAAATGTGTGTTGGGAATGAATGAAAACATAAAGTTGTCGTTTGCTATCAGAAAGGACGATAATAACTACTTTGAATTTCAGGAACTTCTTGGAAGAAACATTTAGATACAAAAGTCTCACGAAAAAAATCTTGCTACGACCCAATAGTCAAATCCTAATATTTAATCCTTGTACAAATTAGGTTAAGATAAATAGTAATTTTATTAATCTCTCAACAATTATATTCACTTTTCAATAAACTTCAATTTTTAAATCTTTTTTCTATTTAGATTCCTCCTTGACCCAGGTTATAGTCATTTAGACCATTTCTTGGGAAGAAATTCTCGTGAAATTTGCGTGAGAAATTGTTATGAATTTTCGTGTTGATTTAGAAGACTTTTTAGCGCCAATTCTAAGTTGATTTTACGTAAAATTTCGCAGAAAATGTTTCCGACTGAAGCTATATTTTCGTTGCTTATAAATTACAATTGCTTGTTTTACAGCTTTTTCCCTATTACCATCTTTTTCTGCAATTAAAAAATAATTCCTTTTTTCCCACTTTTTTCAGAAACACGGACTCAAGATATAATGAAAAGGTATGATGAAAAGTCTAACCGAAAAATTCCATCCTTTTATTGCCTATACTCAATATTTTTTAGTTTTTCACATAATTATGTTCTCCTTTTTTAATTATAAATTGTTTGGCTATACTAAGGAAAAATGTCTAGTTTAAATAATTTTTGCCTGAACCCCAGCCTTGCAATTCCAATCATTTCAAATGAGAAATGCACCAAAACTAAATTGGTTTTAAAATTAAGACCTAAAAATAAAAAAAAAACTGAAAATTGTTCCCTTTCAAAATAATAGCTTTCAAACAATCTTAAACTCGAATTCAAATTGCTTAGAATCTCACAATGTGAAATTGAAAGCATTTTATATCTTATATTTAAAATTGGAATGCTTTCAAAATATTTCAAATATTGTGATTCAAATTTAAAATTTATAAATCACATGGCCTTCAATTTAAGACTGAACAAATTTTAAAGATATAAATGTGAAACAATATATTTTTTATAACATGTATTACAAATAAAAAAATACCGAAAAAGTCTCAAAATAGATGGTAAATCACACCCACGGCCACGTCTCACAACCGTAAGATGGGTGGTCATAGGCAACGACGAAATCACAACGACAGGCCGGCGAAACCATCCTGTGTCTTGAGGACATGAAGCGACCCAAGGATGACAGGTTTCGGCATCCATCTCGCAAGTGCCTTGGCATATTTTTGGCACGCGGGTATGGCTTCAAGGTTACGAACCAGTGATAGTTGTGCACCTCCGAGAGCACCTATCACAAGGACAATTACTTGTACCGAATATTTTGGGTACAGGCGTCCTAGCTGTTTTTTAAGGTCTTGATACCTCTCCCCTTTTTCTTTTTCCTTTGCAGTGATGTTGTATTCGGACAGATCCGAGAATTCGATCACGAATATAGTTCGTTTCTCGAAGTCTTGGAGAACAATGTCAGGCCTCGAGTGCGCAACGGAGACTGCTGCCCGAAAATCTTAGTTCCAGAAAATTTGGCACTTCTCGTTTCGGACAATCGACTATCTCCCTTGGAGCGTTCGGCAGGGCAGGGTCGCGACCAATACCGTAAGAGCAACAAAGATGGTAATAAAGCACTCTTAGGGCCGCATTATGTCTGTAGATATACGTCGTTCCCGCGTGGGTCGGACACCCTGATAGTATGTGTTCTAGGTACTCAGCGTGTGCATGACACGCTCTGCACCTATCACTGGGAACTTCTTGACATGAAATGCGCTCACGGTATGCTAAGATGGAAATGACAGCGTCCTGGCATGCGAAAATAAAACCCTCTGTACCTGAATTAAGCCCTGATGATTTGAGGAAAGCAAAAGTTTGCTCCTTGGACAAGGACAGTTTTTCTACATTTCTGTGAAAGTTTCCGTGCACTTTCTTGTCGAGTAGCTCTTGGTGAAAATTTTCAACCTCTGCGTTCTTCACTTTGGTTTTTAGAAGTGAAGCATCTAGATGAAGTAATGCACTTTCCTTACTTCTGATGTTAAAATTCAGGTCAAGGGTCTCGGCCGCTTGCTCCGCGGCTTTGTAAAGGAACGCTCCTTCGCCAATCATCTCGTGGTTCCTGACCATCTTTAGGAGAGGATCTCTGCCATTCGCAACGATGTAAGCTGTACTTAGAACAATCCGGTTATGAAGACCCTGGAGATTCAGAAGTCCGCGTCCGCCTAGACGGCGTGATATATATATAATCGCGGAACTGACGAATTGATATGCAAGCTTTTATGCATATGCATGATCTTACGTGTAGTGACATCAAGGGCCTTAAGCTCGTTCTTCGTCCATTGAACTACCCCAAACGAGTAGAGTAGAAGCGGGACGGCAAGCATGTTAGTCGCAGATACCTTGTTCAACGCGGACAGATTGGAAGACCAAATCTGTCGAAGAAGATGCTTGTATCTGCTTCGGAGAGACTCCTTCACTGATATTATGTCCTGAATGCAGTTTTGAGGCACGCACAGGTATGTATAGGTCTCTCCAGTATTAAGATGTCTGATAACACTTATATCCACAAGC
Source organism: Andricus curvator (assembly GCA_932195095.1). Classification (NCBI taxonomy): domain Eukaryota; kingdom Metazoa; phylum Arthropoda; class Insecta; order Hymenoptera; family Cynipidae; genus Andricus; species Andricus curvator. Next base: position 20,447 of record CAKNYM010036144.1, read on the forward strand.
TCAGGGTCCTTGAGAACGCCAGTAATCTTTCCTTTCTTCAGATGAATTTTGGCACACTTGTCCAAGCCAAAGTCCATCCCAATCTCTCCTGTGTAGTTCTTGACAATATTTATAGCAGTTTGAAGTTTGCTTTTACCAGAGGCATAGATCTTCAGGTCATCCATATAAAATACATGAGTGACCTTATGCTCGCGCTGATTAGTGTCGCCACAGAGGTATCCAGGAGAATTTTGTAGTGCTAGAGATAGAGGCAGAAGTGTGATGCGAAAAAGTAAAGGGCTCATGGTATCACCTTAAAAGACGCCCCTCTGGAAGGTGACGTTGTTCGTTGTCACACGATAATTTCTAGATGATATAGTAAATCTAGTTTTCCAAAGAGGCCTCAATCTCTCTATGCATCTCACTGTGTGTGGATGCACCTTCAAGCTTTCCAACAGACAGATGGTAAGTCTATGAGAGGTTGAATCGAAAGCTTTCCGGTAGTCAATCCAGGCCATTGACAGGACGCCCTGATGGGCTGCAGCGTCGTTACAGACACACCTGTCAATTAGCAGGTTTTCTCGACAGCCTGCTACACCTTTATTCGAGCCACTTTATTCGTACATCTCTCGCCATACAGGCTCAATTCGTCGAACAATACTGTTGTTTAGGACAGCTGTAAAGATCTTATACAGCGTGTTCAAACAAGTTATTGGCCTGTAATTCTCCGGGTTGAACAAGTTGCCTTTTTTTGGCAGGAGTATAGTGCGTCCTAACACCAGCCACTGCGGAATGGGCGTCTCCGACTTTAAATATGAGGTGAATATGCGGGCCAAATGTTGGTGTGTAAAAGTAAACTTCTTCCACCAAAAGTTTTTGATACAATCTGGTCCAGCAGCGGAAAAGTTCTTCGGCAGTGATTGATGGACATTCCTCCTCAGATTTTATGAGGTTGTCGCAAAACTCCTTAAAGCGGATGATATTTTCAGTATCTTCTTTCAACTCTAGTGTTTTCGGGATCTTGTACACCTCTCTTCAAAAAGTCTCTACCTCCTTGGGCTTGGGTGGATTTTTGATAGAAACAGGTAGATCGCTGAAGAGGCGCGATTCCATCTCTCCCTCTTCTGTATTCTCCTCCTTGCGTCAGATAACAGCCGTATTTTGTCAACAATATGCTGCTTGATTGTCAGCAGCTTTGACTTGTTTAGTGTGTGATTCAAGATTCTTAGTTCTTAAGCGAACTTTCGAACCCTTTCCGTAAACGGTCGACCGGATGTTATGTAGTCAATCACACATTGAACACGGGACGCCATCTGTCTTGTCCATCCAATCTTCTTGTTCACTTGATGCAAGCGTCTTTTGGTCTGTTGATCCATCGTCGGTTTCAGCCTTCGATTTGAATCAGCCAAAGTTCTCGCAGCACTATAAACTGAGCAATTGATGGTCCAGAGGTCGGACTCTTGCGAGATATCTCCACGAAGGAAGGCATCCATTTCAGCCAGATCTTGGGCTTGATCTCGCAAAGACTGATGCGAAACGTGCTGAAGCTCTGGGTGTTTCTGGCACCACAGAGTGTACATACGCGCCATAAAGCCTCGGTGAACAGGGATAATTCTGGCATCGTAGCAGTCTAGCACGTCATCCCTGAGTCAATCCGTCCACTCAATGTGGGCGTTTCGCCGGTTGGTCGTCGTGTTTCCATCTAAATTATTTTCAGCACCCCGAACTCTAGGCTGGTCAGCATTGTTTGCCGACCCATTGTCGGGTGCTCTGCGCGTTCGATTTTCTTGAACCGCATCTACAACATTTTGGTGTTTTGGTGGTTTCATTGTTGTTCCCACGAGCAGCTAGGTAAAGGCTTAGTCCATCCTTGTAGAGCCCCGCGTGCAAGGATAAGGCTGATACTCTGAGAGGTCGCCCGGTATCCCAGAGTCACCGTTTGAGACACCTAACCTAGGTGCCATTCAGCTTTCGGCACGGTTGTTACGCCTTCGCTTAGGAGTTATTCCTTCAGGACCATCCCTGGACAATTGGCTGCGACTGCTTATTAATTATTGTAACCATATTCAGCAGAAACACTTAGTACAGGGACCCTCTATCCGAAACTCGAGGACGCGTTCGGTGGCTTTGCGATAGGCCCGTCGGTACTATTCCAAAGGAATCGAAACCGAAATATATATATATATATACATATATTGGTTTGTCCAACTTGTCAGTCCCACTGTGTACGGCGTACGAAACCAGAACCGTTTACACCGGTAGCTTCTATGTTTCCGTAACATTGTTAGGCCCAATACATGAAACCGTCATACCAGGCCAGGAGGTACATCACGATTGCGGAGCGAAATGTAGATGAGCAAAGTGGGCTCATCAAAAAATGAAGAACAATCATCCTAGAGATGGAACTCTTCTCCATAGAGAAGAGGAGCATGTTGCTGCCAATCCGGGAAGGAGTAAAAGAAGCAAGGGAGGTGATGGAAAAACTATCCAGCACAAATATCTATGCCAAATACTATTATGGTTTTGTTCCACGAGGAGTTGGCGCATCCGCCGCTATAAAAATGAAGAAGGCTAGGGAAGACACAGAAGAAGAAGAATATGAGCCAGACGGGGTCTCAAACTGAAGAAGCTGTGGCGGTTTTCACTCCCCAATCTGGAAAGCGAGAGAGAGACCCTTCTTTAAGCCCCGTCGAGGCAAGTGTCTCAAGGCAAAAGACAAAGAAGCCTAGGACCCGCACTGCTCCAGCACCTGCGACGCCCATGCCAGAAAATAGGAATGTAGGCAGCAGAAAGACACCTGCAACCAAGCCAAAAACAGGCAAAAGAGGTTCTTGTTTTGTATTATTTTTTTATTTTTTATTTTCAACGTAATACCCTAAAATTTCCTAATTTATAGCTCAAGATTTAAGAAAATATAGAATTCGAAATTGAAAAATATTGTATTAAGAGATTTCAAGAATTAATAATAATTATAAACAAAGTGTTAAAAATTAAACGATTTTAAACTAAAAAGTTAAAAACTTTGTTTTTTAAAATCAAAATAGACCAAAATTGAACTATCTGCAATTGATACCTCAGTAATTGAATAGTTTCCTTAATTTTCAATAGTTACAATTTTGCAGCTTTGAATTTTCATATGGGACGCCAAATTTTGAATTGTATCCTTTATAATTTCTAATTTAGTAATTAAAATTGAAATGGTTGAACTTCAAAAAGTTTGATTAACAATTTAAGAATTGTTAATTTTCAAACAATTTAAATAATTAAACATTTTAAATGGTTTAAGTATAAAAGCTGTAATATCATAATTCTTGGCAGGCAAAGATTTTTTTTAGATTTAAATAAATTTCTTGTTCGTTTAACTTCCAACGTTTTGTAGTAGAAATGCTGTTATTATTAATATTTTCCATTTTTAATTACTTCATTTTGAACGCTTGTTGAAAATATTTAATTTTACAAGTTTATAAGAGAACAGGAGAGGTGGTGGGAAGATGAAGGTTGAAAGGGAAAGGTGTTTTAGAACGAATGGACTGCAGATGGATGAAGTGAGAATGATGCACGAGGAAGGAAGGAAGGCATATGAGTTGGTTAAGAAAAATGGCATGGTGAGAGAGAAGACAGCAGGGGCAGAGAGAATAAGAGAGTCAAGGTTTAAGGGGAACTATGTGTGGATTATGCCAAGAGCGAGAGCGCAATATTTATGTGAGAAAGGAGAGAAAGGAAGTCAGGAGCTTATAGCGAGGATGAGATGTGGTTGCATGGAGGGTTATAATAGGTACTGGCTCTCTAGGAAGTAGAGGATGTGTGAACAATGTGGGAAGGGGGATGCAAGAGTAGAGCTCTGGTTGGAGGAGTGCTTAGAGGTCGAAAGGAGTGGGATAAGCATGGTGGTATTGATGCATGAAAGGGGGACAAAAGGACAGTAGCATGGGTGAAGGGAGTGTAGGAGAGGAAGTAGATATAAGTAATCTGTGAATATTGTAAATAGTAGATAAGTATTAGGTATTAGCCGCGGAAGCAGAGTTTGGCAAAGCGAGGCAATGCAAGTTAATGCGAAAAGTAGGGACATGCGAGCGAGGCGAGGCGAAGCGAGGAAGGAAAGGCGATAAGAGCGTGCGGTCTTAGATATGAGGTATGGTATGGATTTTCATCTATAAAATTCCTACAAAATTTGTTAAAAACTATTTTTTGATGAGCCGCATAGTTTTTGACATAATCGTGAAAAATTCCATCTGGAAAAATTCCACTTCCCGACAAAACTATACAAGATATGCAACAAATTTTGGAAAAGAATTGCCCTATGAAAAAAGGCTCATTTCGCGCAGAAAATGTTACCTGAAATTTGAATTCGGATTTTTGTAATGTTAGCATGTAAGCAGAAGCACTTATACTTGTAAAGAATCGATAAATATAGAAAAAAAGTTAATCTAAAAAATGTAGAGGCTACAAATATCTACAAAATGGCGGATCGTACGTTAACATTGGTTAATTTTTTCACTTGAAAACAAAAAAAAAATAAAATCCGCCCGAACCTGATTTTTTTTTAAATATGCAATTATTTTTACAATAATCAAGCAAAAAATTTCAACATTTAAAAAAATATGCTGCTTGCCACTCTTAAAAAGGGTGCAGAACTTCAGACCAAAATATTGATTAGTTTTTATAAAAAATTGTTTGTTATTAAAATATGGACTATTATGCAACGTAATTTCCGCACGTTTTTCCAGAACGATATCAACTAAAAGTAGGCGATTGTCATCTACAGGAGTTGTGCTTTTAAGTACAACTTAGCGGAAAAACGAGTTTTTATCATTTCATTGCATAAAAGTGGCTTCGACAAGGCGGTATGTTTTTTCCTTATGAACAAATGAAACATCTCTGACAATTTTTACTTTTTCGAGTCGGGATAAAATTCATTCAATAGGTGCTATTTTTCGTCACATTTAAAAAAATGTGGTACTTCAAGAGAGGGCGCAGATAATATATTTTTTTTAAACAATTACTGCTACTGAAATTTAAAACATAGAAAGCTGAAATTTACATAAAGTATAGAATAAAAGGTAAAATGGGTCTAGCCTTTGAGCGATTGGTAAATATTGCACCTCGAAAACTGGTGTATTTCATACATTTAATTTGTGTCATAATTTTTGTTCCACATTCTAAATTTCGGAAAGAACATACATACATAAATAAGAAACTATATGGGTAGGAAAGTTTAAGGTTGCCTATTTTCTCGACAATTGGTTTAGAATTGGAGAAAATACAACTTTTTTCTGTTGATAAAGATTATGTAATAAATTGAAAATTTATAAACAATTTAAAAAGTGATAAACAACTTTAAAAACTAGCACAAATTATCTCTATGAAATTTTTCGGTTGGATACAAACTGAAAATGTTCTAGATTAATTAATTAGAGTAGAGTTGTCTCAGAACTGAAGTTTGAACGAACGGAATCGAAGCCTACGGCTTAATGTCTCTAATTAGTGAATTGAAAAAAAAAATTATTTTCCTGTTAACATTATATTGAAAAATATACCTACTTCTTATATACTCTTCAATTTTGTCTACGTTGTTTTATTTAAAAAAAAAACCCGCGGTCATAGCCGCGGATGCTTTGAGAAATGCACGCATTAAACGTACGAAAACGAGCGCGAAAGTTTTGCTGTAACTTACAGATTTAAACATATTATTTGAATAATTGTTGTTTAAACAATAAAAAAATCAGTTTACTTTTTATGTAGTTATCCGAAATTTTTAATTAAAAAATTTTAACTTGAAATTTAAAATCAGTAACTCAAAATTCCTTTATAAAATGAATTTCAAATATATCGAAAAATTTTTTTAATCCGTTAGTTACCATATTAAATCCGTCATTTCGAATTTTGTAATTATCACATTAATGTTAAAATCAGGGACGCAAAAGACCTTTATAAAAAGAATTTCAAAGGAGTCCGATAATTTTTCAAATCTTTTGGTCCTGATATTGGACTCACCATTTTTTTTTCGTTTTTATTTGCAAACATTAAAAAGTTGTACTAATATACAAAAAAAAAAAATGATAAAAAATCTGATGTAATTTGAAGTTCAATCGAGGATGCGCAAATTTAAACTTACTTATACGAGCCCATGTTTCTTCTTTTTTAATGCTATCCGTATACGTCAGAAATTGTCCCCCACAACTTCCTTTGGTATACTTATACAATTTTTCAGTCTTTATAAATGTTGTCAACAAAGAACTTGGTCCCAGCCGCCCAAAGATGTCTTCAATATTCTCTATCGATTTCTGACAGTCGCCCGTTGTCACAAAATATCGTAAAAGTACTAATACTAGCCAAATTTTTTGCATGAAGTCCATTTTTCCCGAATTTTACAAAACAACAAATTTAAAGCTTAAGTTAAATAACTCAAATAAAATACTCGAAATGTTTCTAAAATTGTCAATCAATTTTAGAAGTGTAAGAATTCATTATAGAAGCTTTAACTAGTTACTGCAGCCGAAGTCGTCAAGTCTCCTAATGTAACTGAATTTGATCTAGAACAGACTTGCCCAGCTAGGGGAAATTCCGCCGGGAAGACATGCTCCGCGTCCACCACTATGCCTTCTGGAGAGCGGGAGTGGTGGTAGAGGCATGCGAGAATCTCTTATCTATGACGTCATGTTGCATCGTAGATAAAAATTAATTGTCGGGGTGATTAGCGGCGAATAACTTTTCAATATAAAATTTTAATAGTAACTAAAATTTTAATTATTTTATTTCAATATGTAAACATTTATTTTCAAAGAATGTAATTGAGAAGAGAAGTTTACAAACACAGTAAATCCTCGAGATATTATTTATGTGAAGTTGGATAAAAACGTTGCAAACAATTGACAACTACAATTATCTGACGACGGATAATTTTTATCCGCCTCGTGATAAAAGTTATCTGCCATCAGACAATTGTAGTTCTTATTTGTTTGCAACGTTTTTATCCAACTTCAGATCATTTTAATTTCATCCATATTACGGTCGTGAGACCAGTGTTATTTTTAGCTGCATAGAGAGATTGATGCCGCTTTGGAAAACCAGATTTACTATCTCATCTGGAAAACATAGGGTGACAACCAGTAACGTCACCTTTTAGAGGGGTGTCTTTCAGGGCGACACCATGATCTCGTTGATCACCTTAGGCCACATTTTCCCGCAATCGTGATCACTAAGTTTACTCAACATAGGTGCAAGGGTACGGTTGACTCGCTTTACCGGACCATTTGCTTTTGGTGACCCGGTAGCCACTTCAACATGCTGGAGATCATACTCTTTCACAAAATTTTCTAATTCTTCAGAGGTGAAGCAGATACCTCTATCGGGTAACAAGATTTTAGGTTTACTGTAAGCAGCAAAGTATTATTGCAGATTTGCTATCGACCACCAAGATATGCTTTTTCCCTGGAACTCGCGAATGACACATATCGTCATGATCTATGTGCACCATCTCAAACAGTTTATTTCCTTTTGGGATCAGTTGCAGCAAACCTTTGGCTCTGCCTGACACTGGAGCAAAGGGAATACACTTGAAACAACCCTTCACATGTTCGCCTATTTTGTTTCGCATTTCAGGAAAACAATAATCTTTACTAACGGTTTGGTTTCAAAAAATACATTTTTCTCTTTGCTATATGGTACATAGAACAAAAGTAAATCATCCTTCTTCCGATTAACAACACCATTTCTAACCTCATGCATCTTATCTTCTGATTTCTTGAGTCGCTTCATAATTTCATCAATTCTTCGTTTCGCAGTCCGAGCTAGAGATAAATTTCTTTGAAATTCATTGTCTTCTATAGCCAAAACATAACCCTCTCGACTTAGCCCATCAACGTGAGACATGCGCCTCCCCTACCAATGTTCGGCTGTATAATCATAAGATTGAAGCTCCATGACCCACCGCTCAATTCTTGGGTTGATATCTTTCTTTTTTAGTGTTTTTTCTCTAAATAAATAAATATATATATATATATATATATGTGTGTCTATGTATGTGGTGTCTCAGCTTCAAGTTTCCGGACTTATATAGCTGTATAAAAATTAGAAAAAATGAATCTAAAATTCCTTTTCCAAAAATCAGTTGAAGTTTTAGTTTCTGAGTTCTAAAGTATTTGAGCTGGACCAATCAGGGGCGTCGTATCAACAGTCGTGTATGCGTGAGTGACAGTCCAACGTATTTTAGTGACCGCTGTTCTCCCGTCGCAACCCCACCTCGGCGCTTGCTCCACTAACACTACGTTGAATTCCCGCTCACGCACGCACGTCTGTTTATACCGCGCTCCTGTTTGATCCAGCCTAAATATTTTATAACTTAAGAACTGAAACTTCAACTGATTTTTGGAAAAGAAATCTTCGATTATATGTATATATATATACATATATATATATAAAGGAACCGTTCGGTTTCGGTTTCGATTCCTTTGGAATAGAACTGAAGGGCCTATGACAGAGCCATCGAACGCGTCATCGGGTTGCGGATAGAGGGTCCCTGTACCAAGGGTTTCTGCTGAATATGGTTACAATGATTAATAAGCAGTCGCGGACAATTGTCCAGGGATGGTCCCGAAGGAATAACCCCTGAGCGAAGGCGTAACAACCGTGCCGAAAGCTGAATGGCACCTGGGTGAGGTGTCTCAAACGTTGACTCTGGGATACCGGGCGACATCAAAGAGTACTAGCCTTATCCATGCACGCGGGGCTCTACAAGGATGGACGAACCCTTTCCCTAGCTGCTCGTGGGAACACCAATGAAACCACCAAAACACCAAAATGTTGTAGAACGCGCAGAGCACCCGACAATAGGTCGGCAAACAATGCCCATCATCCTAGAGTTCGGGGTGCTGAAAATAATTTAGATGGAAACACGACGACGAACCGGTGAAACGCCCACATTGAGCGGACGGATCAGCTCAGGCATAACGTGCTGGACTGCTACGATTGCAGCATTATCCCTGTTTGCGGAGGCTTTATGGCGGGTATGCACACTCTGTGGTGCTAGAAACACCCAGAGCTTCAGCACGTTTCGCATCAGTCTTTGCAAAATCAAGCCGACAACCTCCGGAAAAATGTATATGTACGCGGAGCGCTTCCCCAACCGCTGCTTGATCAAACTGCAGACGAAGATGAAGAAGCGAAATTAAGACCAACCGCAGAAAGCAGGCACCTTCTGAGAGATGATCGCAATTTCAGTACAAGGAGGAACATTAACATGCAGGTCCCTCCTAAGCCCCAAAATCTGGCTAAAATGGATGCCTCCCTTCGTGAAGATAGCTCGGAGGAGTTTGACCTCTGGACCATCAATTGCTCAGTTTATGGTGCTGCGAGAGCTTTGGCTGATTCAAATCGAAGGCTAAAACCGATGATGTATCAAAAGACGAAAAGACGCTTGCATCAACAGAACAGGAAGATGGATGGATTGCTGACAATCAAGCAGCATATTGTTGACAGAATATGGCTGTTATCTGACACAAGGAGGGGAATACAGAAGAAGAAGAGATGGATCAGAGAAAATCAACAGTTTCTCGCTGAACCATCGCGCCTCTTCAGCGATCTCCCTGTTTCTGTTAAAAAATCTACTCAAGCTCAAGGAGGTAGAGACTTTTTGGAGAGGGGTGTACAAGACCCCGAAAACACTAGAGTTGAAAGAAGATACTGACAATATCATCCGCTTCAAGGAGTTTTGCGACAACCTAATAAAATCTGAGGAGGAATGTCCACCAATCACTGCCGAAGAAGAAGACTGCCGGATCAGATTGTATCAAGAACTTCTGGTGGAAAAAGTTCACTTTTACATACCAACATTTGGCCCATATATTCAACTCATATTTAAAGTCAGAGACGCCCATTCCGCAGTGGCTGGTGTGACGACGTACTATACTCCCGCCGAAAAAAGGCAACTTGTGCAACCCACAGAATTACAGGCCAATAACTTGTTTGAACACACTGTATAAGATCTTTACAGCTGCCCTAAACAACAGGAGTGTTCGACGAATTGAGCCTGTATGGCGAGAGATGTACGAACAACGTGACTCGAAAAAAGGTGTAGCTTTTTTGCATCACACTTAAGCCTCTATCTCTCGCACTACGAAATTCTCCTGGATACCTTTGTGGCGACATTAATCACCGCGAGCATAAGGTCACACATGTATTCTATATGGACGACCATAAGATCTATGCCTGTGGTAAAAACAAACTTCAAACTGCTATAAATATCATCAAGAACTACACAGGAGAGATTGGGATGGACTTTGGTTTGGACAAGTGTGCCAAAATTAATCAGAAGAAAGGAAAGATTATTGGCGTTCCCAAGGACCATGAGATTGTGCATATAAGTATGATTAGACCTCTTAATACTGGAGAGACCTCAAAGCCCCATTCAGGACGTAACATCAGTGAAGGAGTCTCTCCGAAGCAGATACAAGCATCTTCTTCGACAGATTTGTTCTTCCAATCTGTCGGCGTTAAACAAGGTATCTGCGACTAACATGCTTGCCGTCCCGGTTCTACTCTACTCGTTTGGGGTGGTTTAATGGAAGCAGAATGAGCTTAAGGTCCTTGATGTCACCACACGTAAGATCATGCATATGCATGAAACCTTGCATATCAATTCGTCAGTTCCGCGATTATACATTTCACATCGTCAAGGCGGACGGGGACTTCTGAATCTCCAGTGTCTTCATGAACGAATTGTTCTAGGTACAGCTTACATCGTTGCGAATGGCAGAAATCCTCTCCTACAGATAGTCAGGAACCACGAGATGATTGGCGAAGGAGCGTTTATTTAAACAGCCGCGGAGCAAGTGGCCGAGACCCTTGGCCTGAATTTTAACATCAGAAGTGAGGAAAGTGCATTACTCCATCTTGATGCTTCACTTCTAAAAGCTGAAGTAAAGAAAGCAGAGGTTGGAAAATTACACCATCAGCTACTCGACAAGAAAATGCACGGAAACTTTCACAGAAATGTAGAAAAACAGTCCTTTTTGAAGGAGCAAACTTTTGCTTTTCCTCAAATCCTCAGGGCTTAATTCACGTACAGAGGGTTTTATTTTCGCATGCCAGGACGGTGTCATTTCCACTTCAGCATACCGTGACCCCATTTCATATCATGCACACGCTGAGTACCTAGAACACATACTATCAGGGTGTCCGAACCACGCAGGAACTACGTATATCTATAGACATAATGTGGCCACAAGAGTGCTTTATTACCATCTTTTTCGCTCTTACGGTGTTGGTTGCGACCCTGCCTTGCCAAACGCTCCAAGAGAGATAGAGTCAATTGTCCGAAACGAGAAGTGCCAAATTTTCTAAAAATACGATTTTCGGGCAGCAGTCTCCGTTGCGCACTCGAGGCCTGACATTGTTCTCCAAGACTTCGAGAAACGAACTATATTCGTGATCGAATTCGCGGCTCCGTCCGAATACAACATCACAGCAAAGAAGAAAGAAAAAGAGGAGAGATATCAAGACCTTAAAAGAGAGCTGCAACGGCTGTACCCAAAATATTCGGTGCAAGTAATTGTCCTTGTAATAGGTGCTCTCGGAGGTGCGAAACCATTACTGGTTCGTAACCTTAAAACCATACTCGCGTGCCAAAAATATGGCTCCACTAAGAGCAACTGCCATTTAAAAAAAAATGTCAATGGCCCCCAGTAGAACCGCGGTGAATCACACCTATGGCCACGTCTCAAAACCGTGAGATGGGTGGTCACAGGAAACGAAGAAATCACAACGTCAGGCTGGCGAAACCCTCGTGCGTCTTGAGGACACGAAGCGACCCAAGGATGACAGCTTTATGCTTCACAAGGACAACTACTTGCACCGAATATTGTAGGTATATTCGTTGCAGCTCTCTTTTAAGGTCTTGATACCTACCTTCTCTTCCTTTCTCCTTTGCAGTGATGTTGTATGCAGAAAATGCCCATAATTCGATCCCGAATATAGTTCGTTTCTCGAAGTCTTGGAGAACAATGTCAGGCCTCAAAGGCGCAACGGAGACTGCTGCCCGAAAATCGTAGTTCCAGAACATTTGGCACTTCTCGTTTCGGACAATTGACTATATCTCCCTTGGAGCGTTCGGCAGGGCAGGGTCGCGACCAACAACGTAAGAGCGACAAAGATGGTAATAAAGCACTCTTGTGGCCGCATTATGTCTATAGCTATACGCAGTTCCTGCGAACTTCTTGACATAAAGTGCGCTCACGGTATGCTAAGGTGGAAATGACACCGTCCTAGCATGCGAAAATGAAACCCTCTGTACCTGAATTGAGCCCTAATGATTTGAGGAAAGCAAAAGTTTTCTCCTTCGACAAGGACTGTTTTTCTAAATTTCTGTGAAAGTTTCCGTGCATTTTCTTGTCGAGTAGCTGTTGGTGAAATTTTCCAACCTCTGCTTTCTTTACTTCGGCTTTTAGAACTGAAACATCAAGATGGAGTAATGCACTTTCCTCACTTCTAATGTTAAAATTCAGGCCAAGGGTTTCGGCCGCTTGCTCCGCGGCTTTGTAAAGGAACGCTTCTTCGCCAATCATCTCGTGGTTCCTGACCATCTTTAGGAGAGGATCTCTGCCATTGGCAACGATGTAAGCTGTACCTAGAACAATTCGGTTATGAAGACACTAGAGATTCAGAAGTCCGCGTCCGCCTTGACGGCGTGAAATGTATAATCGCGGAACTGACGAATTGATATGCAAGCTTTTATGCATATGCATGATCTTACGTGTGGTGACATCAAGGGCCTTAATCTCGTTCTTCGTCCATTGAACCACCCCAAACGAGTAGAGTAGAACCGGGACGCCAAAAATGTTAGTCGCATATACCTTGTTCAACGCCGACAAATTGAAAGACCAAATCTGTCGAAGAAGATGCTTGTATCTGCTTCGGAGAGACTCCTTCGTTGTTGTTTCCTCCTGAATGCGGCTTCGAGGCACGCCCAGGTATGTATAGGTCTCTCCAGTATTCAGATGTCTAATAACACTCATATCCACAAGTTCAGGGTCATTGGGAACGCCAGTAATCTTTCCTTTCTTCAGAATAATTTTGGCACACCTGTCCAAAGCAAAGTCCATCCTAATCTCTCCTGTGTAGTTCTTGACGATATTTATAGCAGTTTGAAGTAAGCTTTTACCAGAGGCATTGATCTTCAGGTCATCCATATAGAATACATGTGTGACCTCATGCTCGCGCTGATTAGTGTTGCCACAGACGTATCCAGGAGAATTTCGTAGTGTGAGAGATAGAGGCAGAAATTTGATGCAAAAGAGCAAAGGGCTCTGGAAGGTGACGTTGTTCGTTTTCAGACGATAATTTCTAGATGATATAGTAAATCTAGTTTTCCAAAATGGCATCAATCTCTCAATGCATCTCACTATGTGTGGATGTACCTTCAAGCTTTCCAACAGACAGATGATAAGTCTATGCGAGGTTGAATCGAAATCTTTCCGGTAGTCAATCCCGCCCATTGACAGGACGCGCTGATGGGCTGCAGCGTTTTTACAGACACACCTGTCAATTAGCAGGTTGTCTCGACAGCCTGCTACACCTTTTTTCGAGCCACGTTGTTCGTACATCTCTCGCCATACAGGCTTAATTCATTGAGCAATCCTATTGTTTAGGACAGATGTAAAGATCTTATACAGTGAAATTGCAATTTTCTGATAGTGCGCATTCTGCTTATGGCGCACAACTTGCACTATATTTTCTTGTAGAGGATTTTTCGCTCCTTCTGCTCAATTATCTTCTGCTTTTTCGCTGTCTAATTAGGGGAAAAAATTACTTTATTACACACGTGTTATATGTACATATTACGAAAATTGTAAAATTTTGGGAAATTAAATAAAAGCTGCAAGGAATGTTTATTGCGTCCTAAATGTTTATAATCACAAAATAAATTTCCAAGAATAAAATTTTTGGTTATTATAAACATTTAGCACCCAATATACCTTTCTTCTGTAATCTTTTGAAGTCTTCAAATCTCGGGTACACATACAAAATCCTAGGAGAATTCCAGGTTTTCAAGATTTACAAGACCGCTAGAAACCTAGCATACTAGCTAGAGTAGGATATTTTGTAAAAACCTTCAGCATTTTTTAGTTAAAATAATTTACCGCAGTTTCTTTTGCTGTAGGTATCTTAGGTATTGCCGCAGCATTTTCCGAAGCCGTTGTATCTACCTTTGCTTTGCTCCTCCGCGTTAAAAGATGTGATGCTGGACCTCTTAATATCTTTTTTTTTCGTATAGTTTCTAATTTCTCAATCGCATCTGTGAAGGTTAATCGACTTTCATTTTAATGCGACTTCATTTAGAACTTATTTTAACCAAGTAGTTAAACTTTCAACCAAGTAGTTGAATTTTGAACCAAAAAAGACTAACTAACTAACTAGAAAGGTACATTTTTAACAAAAATATGAATTCAGTTCATTTTTCAGTTATAAACATTAATTTGCAATAACCAAAAACGAATTCTCAACAAAATACTTCAAGTTTCAGCCACAGATGAATGTTCTACTAAAATGATGAATAGAGAGCAGATTTGAGCTAGTGTGAAGTGAGCTGTCGAGCGCCGCTCGGGTCTCACACGTGGAGAACTCTGGCTAGAACATCATTTGTTCTTGATAATTTTGAATTTAAAGCGGCTGGCATGTTGATGTCAAATATGCGTAAGCAGTTTTCTACTCGTCAAACTTTAATGAAACATATCAAATTGTTTCATTCATCGGAAGAAGAATCTGTAGCAGAGAAGTCATCATCTTCAAATCTGTTTTCAAAGTAAGTAAACAGTAAATGATTATTCTCTTTTTAAATGCAGAATTAGAAAAAAATTAGATTATTGGACGAAATTAAATTTTGTACACATGCAAAGTAAAGTATGATCTCATTTAGCCGTTCTTGAATTTGGAATAAAGAACTTAGGTACATTTTTAAGATTTCCTTCTCCAAAAGTTTCAGAATTGAACAAAAAATATATAATATTATTTCATGAAACATTATTTCAAGTGATATTAATTGATATTAGTTAAATATTATAATTTTTCAGGCAGTATGCAAAAAAGCCCAACCAAATGTCCTCTAAAAGATAGAGAAACTATTTTTTTATGCCCTCTATTTTACAAATAGTTATTTTTTTAAATTTTATTTTTCCTCAGAAAATTTACTATCGAAATTTCTAATGCTATTGTGGTTATCGAACCCTTAGCGTTTTTGTAATTTATGAAAAATGTTTATTCACAGAAAATTTTCCATCGGAAAATTTACTATCGAAATTTTTAATGTTATTGTTGTTATCGAAGCTTATAGCGTTTTTGTCATTTTTGAAAATTTTTCCTGCGAAAATTTACTATCGAAATTTCTAATGTTATTATTGTCAGCGAAGCCTATAGCGTTTTTGTCATTTCTGAAAAATTTTTCTTCTCAGAAAATTTACTATCGACATTTCTAATGTTATTGTGGTTATCGAAGCCTATAGCGTTTTTGTCATCTTTGAAAGAAAAAATTTCTTACAAAATTTACTATCGAAATTTCTAATGTTATTGTTGTTATCGAAGCCTAAAGCTTTTTTGTCATTTTTGAAAAATTTTCTTTCTCAGAAAATTTACTATCGAAATTTATAATGTTATTGTTGTTGTCGAAGCTTATAGCGTTTTTGTCATTTTTGAAAAAAAAATTTTCTCAGAAAGTTTACTATCGACATTCCTAATGTTATTGTGGTTATCGAAGCCTATAGCGTTTTTGTCATCTTTGAAAAATAATTTTCTTAGAAAATTTACTATCGAAATTTCTAATGTTATTGTTGCTTTCGAAGCCTACAGCTTTTTTGTCATTTTTGAAAAATTTTCTTTCTCAGAAAATTTACTATAGAAATTTATAATGTGATTGCTGTTGTCGAAGCTTATAGCGTTTTTGTAATCTTTGAAAAATTTTTTTTCTCAGAAAACTTTTCCTCAGAAAATTTACTATCCAAATTTCTAATGTTATTGTTGTTAGCGAAGCCTATAGCGTTTTTGTCATTTATGAAAAATTTTTCTTCTCAGAAAATTTACTATTGGAATTTCTAATGTTATTGTGGTTATCGAAGCCTATAGCATTTTTGTCATTTTTGAAAAAAAAATTTACTTAGAAAATTTACTATCGAAATTTGTATCGTTATTGTTGTTATTGCAGCCTATAGCGTATTTGTCATTTTTGAAAGAATTTTTTTGGCAGTAAATTTTGAAGATTTGTTTCTCAGAAAATTTTTTCCTTACAAAGTTTACTATGGAAATTTATAATGTTATTGTTGTTAGCGAAGCCTATAGCGTTTTTGTCATTTTTGAAAAATGTTTTTCTCAGAAAATTTTTCCTCAGAAAATTTACTATCGAAATTTTTAATGTTCTTGTTGTTATCGAAGCCTATAGCGTTTTTCTGATTTTTTAAAAAATGTTCTCGGAAAATTTTTACTCAGAAAATTTACTACCGAATTTTTTAGGTTATTGTGGTTATCGATACTACGCTGGAAACTCCAGTTCTCGTAAGATCACTGAAGTTAAGCATTGTTGGGCGCGGTTAGTACTTGGATTGGTGACCGTTCAGGAATACTGCGTGCTGTTGGCCCGTCGTGGGTGTGGTGGGCCCACATTGGTAGTAAATATCCACCTAGAAACACTACCCGAATCGGGTAGTGAGGCAATGAACTTTCGAGTTCGAACTGCTGATCAATGTATGTATGTATTGTGGTTATCGAAGCCTGATGCGTTTTGGTCATTTTTGATTAATTTTTTTCTCAGAAAATATTTCGTCAGAAAATTTTCTATCGAAATTTCTAATGTTTTTGTTGTTAGCGAAGCCTATCGCGTTTTCGTCATTTTTGGAAAATTCTTTTCTCAGAAAATTTACTATTGAAATTTTTAATGTTATTGCGGTTATCGGAGCCTATAGCATTTTTGTCATTTTTGAAAAAAAAATTACTTAGAAAATTTACTATCGAAATTTGTATCGTTATTGTTGTTATTGAAGCGTTTTTGTCATTTTTTAAAAAATTTTCTTCTCAGAAATTTTACCATCGAAATTTCTAATGTTATCGTTGTTCTC
>CAKNYM010036145.1:6885-37617 GCA_932195095.1 Andricus curvator
AAAATTGGACTATTTTGCTGAATATTCGATATTTTTGTAAAAAAAAAATTTTTCACAATGAAAATGTAAGTGCTTCATTTTGGTAAAAAATTTATATTTTTTAGTTAAAAATTCGACTGTTCCGATTAAAATTTATCTTTTCAGTTGAAAATTTAACTGCTTGATTGAAAGTTGAACTACTTTGTTAAAAATTCATTTTTCTGGTTGAAGATTCTTGATTTCGTTTGAAAATAATTTGGTTGAAAATTTAACTGTTTTGTTGAAAATTCGGTTTTATTGGTTGAAAATGAACTTTTTTAACTGAAAATTTAACTTATACATTTTTGATTGCAAGTTTATCTTTTTCAGTTGAAAATTCAACTAGTGGGTTGAAAATTCATCTATTTCGTTAAAAATTTGTCGTCTTTGGTAGAAAATTAATCTTTTTTTTTTTTTGGTTTTAGTTAAAAATTCGTTGCTTTTTGTTGAAAATTTATTTTTTAAATGTAGATTTAACTATTTCAGTCGAAGATTCTAAATTTTAGTTGAAAATTCATGTAAGTGCTTCATTTGGGTAGAAAATTTATATTTTTTAGTTAAAAATTCCACTGTTTGGATGAAAAGTTATCTGTTTAGTTGAAAATTCAACTGCTTGGTTAAAAATTCATGTATTATTTTTAAATTCGTCTTTTTTGGTAGAAAATTAATCTTCTCGGTTAAAAATGTATATTTTTGGTTAAAAATTCATTTATTTGGTTAAAAATTAATCTACTTTGTATGAAACTAATCTTCTCGGTTAAAATTGTATTTTTTGGTGGAAAGTTCAATTTTTTAGTTAAAACATGATCTACTTTGAAGAAAATTCAACAATTTTGTGAAATTTTTTTTTGTTTGTTAAAAGTTCAACGGTTTTGCTGAAAATTCGTCTTTTTGGGTTAAAATTTCAACTACTTTGTTAGAAAATTCAAGCATTTGGTTGACAATTAACTTTTTTTCGAAAAAAAAAAACAATTTTGTTCAAAAGTATCCTTTTTGTTTGAAAAGTTAAAAGGTTTTTTTGAAAATTCATCTTTTTGGTTGACTTCAAATGGGTTTTTATTTAAAATTAAAATTTGTTTGGGCTGTAATATCAATCCTGCATCACATTTTTTGTTGAGAATTCGTCTCTTTTGGTTAAAAATTAATCTACTTTGTAGAAAATTCCACAGTATTGTTAAAAAGTCAATATTTTGTTTGAAGATTCTTCATTTTAGTTGAAAATTCATCACTTTGTTTGAAACTTTAACTATTTTATTGAAAAATCATTGTTTTTTAGGTAAATATTTATTTTTGAACTGAAAATTCAACTGTTTCATTTTTGGTGAAACATTGATATGTTTTATTAGAAGATTCAACTATTTGGTTGAAAATGTATCTTTTCAGTTGAAAATTTATGTATTTTCTTTTAACATTCATCATTTTCGATAGAAAATTAATCTTCTTGGTTAAAAAATTCACTATTTTGTTGAAAATTTAACTATTTTTTTCAAAAATAAACGATTTTAGCTCAAAATTTGCGTAAGTTCAGTTTATGCGGAGTAATCCACCATAATTTTGTGTAAACCAGAGTAATCCTATGTAATCCGGAGTAATCTTAGGTCATCCAGATTAATTTTGTATATATAGGTAATCTATTAATTCATTGATTAATTATTAATTAATTTTAATAATTCGAAGTAATCCACCTTCGCTGGACCGCCACCTTATTATCATTTCAGCAAAACAGCACTTATTCGCTTTGCCCCAGCTATTCACTTTGCCCGGCCGACATACATAAAATAGCATCCAAATTCTAATATAGTCAACCAAATCGTAAATTTCAAGGCAGCGTTTTTCAAACTGCCCTAAAAACTCTCTTTACGAGTTTAGGAACTAGAACCCTCGCGCAGGAACTCAACAAGTGTTTCTCGCCTCTCGTCCTCTTCGCACGGGGATGCCGTGGGGTACGTCCTCATTGCAACCCTCTCATTCTCTCTTTCCTCAAACATCGATCCGTCCTCCTCTCTCGTGGAGGCGGCGGTCTCCGCCTTCTCACCTCCCAGCGGCGGTGGTACCAGCAGCGGCGGCAGCAGCGACATTACGACCTGCAGCGCTTTCATATCAGCAGTCACCAGCAAGCCGGACGTTTGTGTTGGTATCAGAGGAAGAATGGGGGAAGGGGATCCTCCTTGGTGGTAGTGATAGTAGCACATCTTCAACCGTTGGACCACGCTCTCCTCGCACCTACGGGTACAGTGGCGGCGGTTGCAGTGGCTGCCGAAGCGGCGGCGCGCCAATCCTGGTGGGAGACCTATCTTTGTCACGTGGTCGCGCGAGTGGGCCGAAGCCCCGCCCCCGCGAGACAACCCGATCTTCAGCGCGTCATTCATGGCCGAGCCAAAGGCTGCGCCACTCACCTCCGGCACCGTCCGGCTCCGGATCGCAGCAAGACGATCTCGCGAACGCACCTGTTCTCCAGGATATCTCGCCGTCGCGAAATCAGGCCCCGCCGGTAGGCCCCGATCCGAGCCCCGGGCTAGTTCGGGTAGCAGTGCGCGAGTATGTAGTGACAAAGGAAAATTGGTCTACTCAGGGAAATTTAGTCTCCCTTGAAAGTTTTGGTCCTTGAAGGGGTTGGTTCCTCAAGAGTTGGTCACCTAGAAGGATTCGTTCCTGAAGAAGTTTGTTCGGGTCATTGTGCATGTTGGTTTTTTTATCTTGATAAGTGGCTGGTTCAGTGGTTTCTGCTGGTGTAGTTGGTGCGCGAGAGGATAATCAGCATTCGTTGTGGAGGGGTGGCTGATGCACCGCGGCGGCGGCGTCGCCGGCGGTGGTTCTGGCAGCGGCGGAAGTACGGCCGCCGCTGGAGCTAGAGCTCTGGAACTGGAACATCCCCCGACGATGCCAGGGGGCCCGGGTTTCTCATGGGGTGCCATGCTCGCAGGGCACCACGCGGCTGCTGCTGCGGGTATGATGCAACCACCTCTTTCCGCCGGCGGAGAGTATGCCCCGGCACCGGCTCATCATGGGGCCACCCACCCCGCTATGCCAATGGATCTCCACGTGTCGCAAGCATTCCCCTACTACAGGTGCGTGTCATTTTTCAATTATCTAATATCATCGAAGAAGAGAATGTGGATTAGTTTCTTAGAGGGGGTCTTTCGAATAATTATTGTTAAATTGTGACTTCATGGTCATATATTACGAGAGAGTGATTTGTTTTTGTTCGTAAAATATAGGATGGTTTCTTTTGTTGATGTCATATGCATCAGTATGTTGCTGATATTAATTAGAGTATGAAGAATGTTTGAACTTAAGATAGTAGAAAAAGCCATCATTTAATTGTAGAAGCAAGAAATTTTTGTTGTGGAAGGCATGATGATACCCTCTTAAAAAATAACCGAAATATACCACAGTGTTAAGTTCCTGCTAATATAAAAGTTCTGAGAATGATTGCAAAAATAAGTTAGATTCGTGTGCTTTGGGTTGACAAATGACAAGTTTTTTAGTGTTGTTGGTCAAACCTTCAGAAATTTCTGCGAAATATTCAACTAAGTAATTTGGTTGACTGGAAAGTAGTAAAACCAACTACTTTCTTAATTAAATTAATCATAATTACTTAGTAGATAATACCATTGTTTCTGTAGTAGAACTGACTGTAGTCATAGTTACTGAATATGTGGTTATACTTAACTACAAAAATTACATTAGAGCCCTAGGGAAATAAGAAAAGTAGTTGGATTTACTACTTAATCTTACTTGTTCCAATTCTTTTTGAATTCAGTCAAATCAACCTCAAATATTAGCTACAATGACTGCTTTCTTACTACACTTACCTACATATCCTAGAGATGTACTTCAAGATAAGAATATCTTGATCTTGCTTTATATCGCTCGAAATTTCGAGAATATTTTTAACCCAAGATTCTTGAATAGTCAGATTTTTTTTTACAAGTCTTGCTTTGACATCATGAAGTAAGAGTAAGGCTACCAAACTAAAAGCGGGCGTGAGAAAAAGATGAAGCTTGGCTTTGATAACCATGGTAACACATTAGCGTCATTCCAATAATTTTTTGAAGATTGTTGGTTCATAACAATCTATTCTTGATACTTATATATATATATATATATATATATATACCATTAAACCATTTCCCTTTCAGGAAAATGGTTCCCACACTACAAGTGTGGGCTCACCACACCCACGATGTGCCAACAGCACTCATGTCAATATTCTTGAATGGTCACCCATCCAAGTACTAACCGCGTCCAACGCTGCTTAACTTCAGTGATCTGACGAGAACTGGGTTTTTCAGCGTGGTATGGCCGTTGGCTTGATGATATTGATTTTGGTTTTCTTGTCTTGGCTCGCTAGAATACATCATTAATACATCCCATAATTAATTTGACTAAAACATGGCACTGGGGCCTTAAGGAACTAACGAACTTAGTTGAAAAGTAGTCAAATCTAAGAATTTTTTTCAGTGTATCTAACATAATCAAAGAAGAAACTGTGGATCAGTTTCTGTTTAGGGGTGGTCTTTTAATTAATTAAGGTGATGAAAGGCTCTAGAATATTGTTGGAGATTGATTTCTTACTTTATCGCATATTTCAAAAAATGGAGTTGTTTAGGTTCGTTAAAATATAGGATGGTTTCTTTTCTTATCATGTGCATCAGTATATTGTTGTTATCAAGAAGAGTTTAAAGGATCTTTGAACATGAGTGCCTGGAAGAAGCCATAATTTCATTTTATAAGAAAGACATGTTTGGATTGAAGAAATTTCGGTACACTCCTTAAAACTAATAGTAGTATACACCCTGAAATTCCTAAAAATATAGGGTAATCAATATTTTCGCTTCATTCACGATGACAATGATTGGCTTTTACTTTGGGTTGACAAATGATATTTTTTTTTGTGTTGGTGGTCAAACCTAATCATTATTTTGAAGATAGATCTTTCAAGTAATGGTAAACAATATAAGTATACAAGGTGAAAAATTATATTACTCTAATTGATCTAATTATCACGAAAGTTTTCTCAATTATTAGCTCTATTAAAAATCGGAATAGTCGATGATTCATAGAGTTTTCGCTGACCTTTCTCTGGGAAATCTGTGGTGATAAAAAAACGTTGTCATTTAGTCGCTTGTCACTATGTTGTCGGATTATTATACATATTATGCGTCAGATTACAGCGGCATGCGTGACACGCCACAGACCACTTAATACAGTATCTGCGATGACTCGCTTAAAAGACCACAGCTCGTAGTGTTTACTCTATTTTTATGCCCACTGTTCAATCTTCAAGTACCTTAAGTGGCATCCTGCCCAATGTCAAGGACAAAACTTTTATTCCCATTTCATTACTTTCCCTTACTAAGTTGCAAATGGAAAATTATTGATAATTATATGTAATTATAATTGACTTACGATTGCCAATTACATCCATTAGATTGAAATAATTATAGTAATTCTAGTTCTTAAGGTCAATCGTTTAGGAGCAACTTAAGGCTAAGACTGAGAAACTAACAGATGATGTGAACCTGGTCTTTATCATTAAAAAAGGTATAAACGGGAGTTAAACGTCACGCTGAGTTAACTTTGTGGAGTGTTAAGCACTACCTGTCTGGTTTACAGTGTTGCGACGCTTATAATAAATGGATGCCGCCTGCCATATTAACGACGTTAGACGAGAATCTCTACCTATTAATTTTTTCTCACTTTGTTAAATGCTGCTGGTCAGGAAATGTGAATCAGAAGCGACAAGGTGCTAAGATGTTGATTCTAATTTATCAGATGATGATTTATTGTTCAAAAATAAACAAGTTATAATTTCAGGGTAAATACTTGGGCTTTTTTAAATTCGACATCTTCATGGGAGGTATTACGTTAGGTTGTTTGGATTAGTGAAAACTTTGTCAACAGGAAAAACATTTTTTAATTTTCAAATTGTCCTTTAATCTAAAAATGCATATGCTTGATGATAGAAAATTACAGTATTAAGTTTGTACAGTATGTAATTACGGAATAATTCCTTGGCAACTTGTACTTACATTACTTTACAATGTGTAGACGTAAAATATTTTAAACCAACATGTAGGGAGGTAATCATAGATGCCAGGAGGAACATCTCTCATATAGTAATAATTGGCGATGCATAACGAGATAATCACTACTGTGCTTGACGCAATAGAGAAAAGTTATTAATATAATTGGATATGATAAAACTAGAAAAAGTTAATACTACTTGTTTTTATAAAAAGGTTAATCTAATAATTGAACCAATTTTTCCATTTTTTCTCGTTACTTTAATTGTATTAAATTACTTGCTCCACTTAATATAATTAAAGGAATGTTATGCTTGTATCAAAAATTAATCTGGCATCTTGTATCGTGGTAGCATCCATTTACTCTAAGCTATAAGAAAATGTGTTTACCGAAGAAATTACGCATCTTCGTAAACATATTTTAAAGGCAAATTACCTTGCAAAACATGTCAAGCATCTATTGGAATTTCCAAGATGTGATGTAGAATCTGAGAACAATTTCAAGATTGGAGATTTAAATAATCAAGGGCTCATTTTCTCTTAATGTTTGAATTGTAAACAGGTGATAAGTGGTGACTTTTTCATTACGTGTGATGAAATGTTTTCCACAAGTGAAGTTTAATTACCTATTCAGCCAGAGTCAATATATTTAGTGACTACAAGGAATGTGCACATTGATCTCGACATTGATCAAAGAAACGACGCGTGGATTCTTGAAATCTGACTTTTCAGAAATCTTTACGTAATTAAAATACAAATTTATCATTAAAAATGTTAGAATACCGCAAAAAAGGGGATTTTGCATCAGCTATCAACTGAGAAAAATGGATTATACCCGGTAGTAAAAAACATGTTACTGAATATCATCTTCAAATATTAGCTCTGGAACAGCGATCTAGATCATTAAAACTACAATCCGTAAATGATAAAAAATTATAGATATTAGTGGATAATATCTTGGATGATAAAAATCTATAAAGTGCAATCCATATCACGACCACCTAAGAATCAATGGACGCTTGTCTGTTTTCAAATCTGAGATGTTACAAGTTAACATCTAGAGATTATGTTCGGTAACATCTTCATATATTAGGAAAAGATTGTAGATTATACGCGCTACTATACTTTTCTATCCGGGTTGTTATCCTCTAGTTCTAATATCGAGTTCGTATAATCCATTTTTCTTAGTCAAACCAATATCTGAGAATTAAAATCCTCCAGAGTCGGCACCCTCAGGTCATAAACAATTTAGTGATTTATTTCGCGTCGCATTAGAGATTCGTGTGATAAACAGGGCAGATAGCGGCTTCTGTGGCAGCGACAGGAGTTGAGGACACAAGCTCAGCAAGAAACCTATTATAATTCCTAGCTCGTCCCAGTTATTAGCATTCCGCTATCAATTATCTGGCAGCCGCGTGCGTGGCTCGAAGCCGCATCTCCTTCGGCAAGATCGGACTTTTCGTGAATGATTGCCCCAAACTGGACATGACCTTGCCTACGTCGATGTATACAAAGATTCATTCTAAGTCACGTGCCACTCGAATTATGAATTAGAAGCTGAAAACGAAGTCAATCTCCTTCATTCAAAAACAATCTAAATCCTAATCGAATCTAATTGAACTAGGTAAATTTAAATATTCCAGTTTACAATTACGGTGAATATGATTGAACTCGGATTAATAGAGCGAGCTATAAAAATAATTGAAAGGTAAATCTGAAGGAGCAAGTTCGTTATGCTTGCGGTGTCAAATGGACTGATTGCAAAGGGCGAGAGGGAACGGGAAATGAAGCAACGAGGAAGGGAAAGAGGTCGTGTGCGGTGCTGACAGCGCGTTGAATGCCACTTGTTGCCGCCCTAAGCTTAAGTACCCTCGTCACTCATTCGCTCGGTCAACGCTCAACTCTGCGTATGATAGCCGCAGGCTCCGGAACCGACTATTCTGCCATTTATTCTACAATCGTTCCTTCGTTGCTCATTCTCAACGCTGGCCGAAATCAGCACTCCAATTGTGCAAATCGCTAGTGCTTCCTTAAACTCAATTCCGCTGATTTAGTGTAGGTACAGAGATTATAGGACATAAAACAATATAGGATGCAGGATATGGTACATATGACCTACTCATGAACTGTTGGAGTTAAGGATAAAGTAGCAGCATTGCGTGAGCTCATTATGTATTGGGTGTTAATGAAATTTAATAATCACACTTCTTCCGGTTGTTGGCATGAATGAAAGATTTATGAGGTGCTAATGTTAATAGTTGTCAGTTGACTGGATGAATGAAATTACACAGAGTCGATACGTTCCTGTTGCGTGATGACTTAAAGAGAGTGGTGAGCAAAGCCATTAAATAGATGTGTCGGTTCTGCTCTCAACATAACACTCTTGAAAATTACAGTATGCTCATTCAATAGTTCTAAGTTTATAGATTATGGATGTCCGATTGTGGCAGGTTTACCATGAGTGACTATTATTTGCGCATCGTTTAAAATGTTTAGAATCTGAAAATGTCACATTAGCTGATGGGATATGATGGATTTAAAGGTGCGGATGAGACACCCGGTATATGATAGGTATCCGTACAAGCGAACTGTCGGACACGCAGTGTGCAAGCCATCGGGAGCGTTATTGAAACTAATGGGGCCGGACGCGCGGATACAAGGGATCGTCGGTGGATCAAGGCTACGTCCAGCGACGAATGGATGCATTCTTCCGCCGTTCCTCGCGACCAACGTGTTCAGTTGCGGGTGATACCCGTGGTTCGTCAATTGTTGAGCTCCCGAGACGTTGATTTATGATCCTACCTCACTATTTATTTCTACCTACTCTATTGCACTGAGATCTGAGATCCAACCACCCGATTTAAGTGACTGTCACGATACTGCCTCAAAAAAGGAAGAATTCCATTGAGTTTCCGATAATACTCATAATTGTCCAAGAGAAAAATACTGGATTGGATTCAGCATAATTGGATCACCAATGTTGAGAACGAGGTTGAAAATCAATCCATCATCTTGGAGACATCCTTAGCAATTGCTGGGATCGTCTAAAGTTTGCAGCATCAATTCAAGATCAGTTGTAAGATAATGTCATCTGGAGGAGGAATCCTCTCTTTGCACTGATGGGATGTTTGCAGCAATCTGATGAGGTAGAATCTAAAGATAAATTGATATGATAAGGAATTGTATTGTAGATGTTTGCCTAGTGTTTTTCGTGTTTATCTAAGAGTAGATTATCACGCTACCGAGGCAAGAAACGAATATCGGCAACTCGGCGCTTGCGGAGAGTTTTATCGTCAACGGGAGCACGGGAGTCGATGCAGGAGCGGTTGCCCAGAGCCAGGCTGGCTGCTGCTGACCAACCGATAAATAACTTTGTGTTTTTACCCCGGGCGGACGATCCTCAATCCTCTTCGGGTTTAGAAGCATCAGCCGTGGAAAGAATGGTGTGTATAGAATTAGCTGATGGAAGATATATAATTCGGATATCGAATTTAAGATTGATATACAAATTAGTATGAAGGCTGTAGGTTTGGATAGAACAGTACCTACATAAATAGTGAGAGAATATTTATTTGGATAAAACTTTTTCACAGGTTAATAGTGATTGTGGATATGTATTTAAAATACCGATGGATTTATAATCTATGTCCTCGAGTCTTATGAATCGTCTCATGTCATCCATCCATAAAAGCCCCATAGGCTCTTATTAGAACAGAAATCAATTCTCCCCTTTTTTCTGTTGAAACCTCCCCATCTCGTTTCACTTATTCATTGGTACTGGTTGTACTCCTTATTTATAATTCCCATTCCGTTCTTGACTTATGTCAATCGATAAGGCATATCTCTCCATCTTTCCCAGCTCCAGACTGTAGTTAAGAAGTATTTATTACCAAAAAATTTAATTTTCACTCTCAACGTTTTTTGGCTTTCCTTAGCCTTTATGTTTTGGATCTTTTTCTATCTTCCTTGAAGTTGATCTTTCCTTGTCTTCCTCTCTCTCTCTCTCTCTCTTGTTGGTCGACTGAAGCTTAGGAGGACAAGAGGCGAGTGAGCCAGCCTGGCCGGTAGTTGGAAGCGCTGACTTTTTTCTCGACTATATCGGGGAGTGGATCGCGCTGCAGTGATCCTGGCTACAATCAAGAATTGATTATAGCCTGCCGAAACTTTGGCGCGGTGCGCTCATATTATACAACTCGCCCGCGGCCCTGAGCTCTCAGGTCTGATCTGGTCGGATGCTCCTCGTCGATCCTTCCTCCTCGCTCGCGGTTACGTTCAGCTAAAGATCATCCGACAAGATTCCCCCGCACTGGTGTCACTGGCCCCATATGTTTAAATCTATCCAAACTGAGGCCCCCCCCTCTGAGCTTCCTTTTCTTATTTGTAGTTTATTTAGAACCAATCTATTCAGAGTATTCCATTTTTCAGAAGGAAAAAAGGTAATAATCCAAACAATAACACGTTTCTAAAAATTTCTAACTTCATCGAACATTCTTCGAACAATATTAAAACAAAAACAGTAATCTGTTGATAAATTGAGGTAAACATTTATGCCTCAATCAAAAGAATTCTTAATGGTATTTATTGGCAACCCTGCTAATTAGAACAAATCTTGAGCTTAGTGTTTCTGAAACAAAAAGAATATTGAAGATTGTTTTAAGTTGGGAGAGCAATGTCCATTGTTAAAAACGAGGTTGTGATTGTAAAATTGAGCAAAGGTTCACCCATAATAAGGAGAGATGAACACCAAAATAATTGTCATGGAAGTGTTGAGTATCACTCAGTCTTTTCAAAATATAGAATCACACATGGTCACGATTTTAATTGGGATGATTTCAAGATCCTTCATCATCAGAGAAATAACAAAATGAAAGATTTCATGGAGATGTTATTTATAAAAAGAGGAGGAAAGGCTATTAATTTAAAAAGGGATCCCTCGAGATATAATAAGGTTTGGGATGGGGTCATCAATTTGATACATTGATCTTTGTTTCATATCATAATTTTTAGTACAAATTAATTTTCACCAATGAATGGAAAAATAGACCAAAGAACATTGTTCATACTGATAGTTCTCCTATAAATAATCCCTGATGAGGAAGTCTAAATTTGGTTTCGAAAGATGTTGCCCGTGCAGAAATATAATTTCATTAATGTGATAGTAAACAATTAATTAAGAATAATAAAGATTATATAAATATTTTGAAAAATATTCTGAATGTTGTAGTTACATTCATGCATTTTGTTGAAAATTCATCTTTTTTGATAGAACATTAATCTTCTTGGTCGAAAATTTATTCTTTTTGGTTAAAAATTCAACAATTTTGTTGAAAATTTGTATTTTTGTTCAAAGGTAATTTTTTATCAAAGTTTCTATCTGAAAATTTAACAATTCCATTTTCAGTTGAAACTTTATCATGTATATTTTATGAGATAAAAATTCGACTATTTGGTAGGAGATTTAAGAATTTTGTTGAAAAGTCGTCTTTTTGGATAGAAAATTATTCTTGTTTGTTGAAAATTCAACTTATTGGTTGAAAATTCAACGATTTGGTAGAAAATTCATATTTTTTTCAAAAAGTCGTCTTTCTGGGTAGGAAATTATTCTTGTTTGTTGAAAGTTCAACTTTTTCGTCGATAATTCAACTATCTTGTTAAAAATTGATATATTTGGTTAAAAATTCGTCTTTCTGGGTAGAAAATTATCCTTGTTTGTTGACAGTTGAACTTGTTGGTTGATTATTCAACTAGCTTGTTAAAAATTTATCTTTTTCATTAAAATTGATCTTTTTTGTTAAATTTTTTTAACCCTCATGACACACACTGGGTATAGAATACCCGGCGGTTTTAATGAATTTTCGAAAAACAACGAAAATGTATTTTCGGTTTTTTGTCAATTAATTTTTTTCCGTTATATAGAAGGGAATATAAATATTTTTTTCGTCTTCCAGATTAAATTTCCTATCGATTAAAAAAAATCGCTCAAATTGATTAATTTAATCAGGAGATAGAGGCTTCCAAAGAGTCGCCGGGTTGTAAATGAACTTTTTTTTATCAAAAATCAACTGCTTTCTAAAAAATTTGTTTTTCTTCTTGAAAATTCTAATATTTGATTGAACTTTAATCTTTTTTGTTTGAAAATTCGACCATTTGATTGAAAAGATTTTTGGCACGTGGAGCAAAGAATAAAAAAGTGAGGTTATAATACCAAAAAACCTATATAGCATACTAAAAAGAAGAGTGGGATCTTTTTGTACAATTGATCCCAATTCTCAATCTATTTAACAATTTTACGCAAAGACGAACAATAAATGATCTTCAAAATGTCGACGCTTTCGTGAAGTTCACTGTCGACAATCTTAGAGAGCTGGACAATTCTAGTGGATAATTCTAGTTTTCATATGAACACCTCACCCCGGTCTGAAGACTTTGCGTAAATAATTAACGAGGTGAATTGAGAATTATTTAAAGCGATTGATCCACATGACTTTATCGGTTTATCTGTTTACTGTTCGTCACTTTGACAAAGTTCTCTTCCTTCCGTCCGTTCGTT
Organism: Andricus curvator; assembly: GCA_932195095.1. Classification (NCBI taxonomy): domain Eukaryota; kingdom Metazoa; phylum Arthropoda; class Insecta; order Hymenoptera; family Cynipidae; genus Andricus; species Andricus curvator. Next base: position 19,483 of record CAKNYM010036145.1, read on the forward strand.
GCCATAAATCGAACGGAAGACTAATCGAATACATTCGAGATTAGCGCGGCAAATTCAAATCTGAATAAGTATAAACTCTAAACAGATTAAAAAAATACCTACAATAATTAATACCAACTGGAGAAGTTAAATTCAACAATTTAGCAATTTCTCCACGGGTGGTTGCCTAGTAGTATAAAAAAGGCAGAGAAAGTATAAGAAAAGAGTGAGAGGTTGATTTTGGTTGACAGAAAGGATATAGCTGGAAGCATAATTTTTTTTCTGTTCTGCTTTTGGTGCAGAAAAGGGTTAGTAAAAAGGTAGACTCCATTTCGATCTTAATTAAAATTTCTCTTCTTCATATCCAGATCTATGCTTCTCACCTACAACTATTGACTTGAAGATCAAATTTCATCGCAGATTAATTACTCTTCTAAATAATCCCCTAGGTGCATCAAATTGCTATTTACTTCTATCAGATTGATAGCATAATATAACGTAATCTAAATTGCAATAGTCTAAAAATAGATTAAAGAAACTATTCCCTCATAAATCTTGTAGTGCAACATTAGAGATTCACTTTCTCGCTCCAAATGTGTGACGTACTTAAGTCAGTCTCGAGGTCAGTCTAGCGCTTCGATCTGTAAAAGGATGCCTCTCAATGAAGGCATATCTCGAGATTGCTTTAGGGATTTAGAATATAGGGTGCGTACTTCGATTCATAAATTTTTTAAATAATGAATCCTAATTGCCCAGTACTTACACTAATTGTTATTAGCTCAACCAATCAATAACAAAAGTTTCTCCTAATTAAAGAAAAACCCACTGAAGTCCCGATAGTTCCTAAAGGTAAAAATCGCAAATATTTTCCGCATTTTCTAGCGATGAATAATTCATTTGAAGGAATTAATGTCCTATTTCGTAGAGGGAGATCATAAATAAGTATCGCTTATTGCTAGTAACTGTTTTCTGAGTGTAAACCTTTTTCTATGCCCAGGATCGTAAAGATTCGAATCCCCTGAACACCCAGTAGGATTTCTTCTAATAAATCAATCAAGATCGAGTACTTATCGTCGACTCCAATTAAGCCCGTAAATCGAGTGATTGTCTGCCAAGTCTGGTCCCAATCTAGAATCAATGTGAGTCACGATGCAGTGCTAATCAACGCCTATTTTTAACTTATAATATTCCACGCTCTTTCCTTTCTTCATAAACTGTCGATTAATTTGTCTGTCAGTGCAGTATACATAAAACGAGCGGACGCGATGGAGCTTATAATGAAAGCAGCTGGAGTGCTTAAATGATAAATAAATTAATTCGATTTCAAGAAACGAACACGTATAACGATGCATCGCGCCAATTCTAGTTGTCTGCTACATTGTGTACTTATAAATTTCCACTTAAGAAGAAAGAAATCGATTTCTGCGAATACCGATGTGGTATTGCCTTAGGGCTGTTTGCAATCAGAAAGGATTTCGTTTAACACCTAGAGTTTTTCTTAGGAATACTTTTTTATAATCAGAAGTTATTTCATAGGCTTCGTTATTTTTCGTTTTGTAATGTTTTGAGCAAGATCTTTCCTAAATAAATTTTTTTACTATCAGACTTCACACACTTTCCCCTATATTCCCCTGCTTTCAAGAAACTTCTCGTTTTTTTTCCTTGAATGCGAATTGAATTAACGGAACCCAATAAGAAAATATAACTATTTTCCTGAAAATTAAACTATTTCGTTAAAAAGTCATAGTTGACTTCTGGTGACGTAGGTGACGTAGGTGACGTAGGTGACGTAGGTGACCAAGAAAGATCTTTCTTGTTCGTTAACTGTTTTGGATTGAAAATTCATCTTTCTTGGCAGAAAATTAATCTTTTATGGTTCAAGATGAACTTTTTTCTTGAAAATTCAACTTTATTGGTTGAAATTTCAACTCTCTTATAATAAAATCATCTTTTTGGCTTGAAAATTCAACTATTTGATGGAAAATATAACTATTTTGTTAAAAATGTAATTATTTTCTTGAAAATTCTACTTTTTTGCGAAAACGTCATCTTTTTGGTCGAAAAGAATTGAAACTTTGGGGTTTGATATGCTAGATGGATGAAAATTCTTTTTGTAACAAAGTCATCTTTTTTGATCGATAATTGAACTTTTTTGTTAAAAATTCGTTCTTTGGTTTGAAAATTCCTCTTTTTGGCCGACATGTCTTTTTCCTTGGTTAAAAATGAACTTTTCTGTGAAAAATTCAACTTTTTGGGTTGACAATTCATCTCTCTTCTAAAAAATTTATGCTTTTGCCCTTGAAGTTTTTTAAATAGTGTTACCTATTGCACTCTTAGTCTCGTTTTTTGTTAGAAAGTCTATTATTGTATTTTTGGTTCAGAATTCATCTGGTCCGGTTAAAAATTGAACTATTCGGTTGAAAATAATTTTTTTTTTTTTTTAATTTAACTGTTTCATTTAAAGGTCATCTTTTCAGTCGAAAATTCAACCGTTCTGTTAAAATTTCGTCTCTTTTACTTTAAGCTTTAAATATTTGGTTTAAAATTTATCTTTCTTAGCTGAAAATTAAATTTTTTGGTAAATAATTTTCTTGTGAAAAATTCGTGTTCTTGGTTTTGTAAAGTATTCAACTTTTTAGTTTAAAAACTTAACTATTTTGTTGTAAATTCATCTCTTTTAGTAGAAAATCACTTTTGATTGAAAATTCGATTATTTTGTTCAAAATTCTTCGTTTTTGGTTGAAAATTTAATTATTTTGTTGAAAATTATTTTTTTTCATTGACAATAATTAATCTGTTTCTGGTTGAGGATTCAACTATTTTAGTGAAAATTCGTCTATTTAAAAGAATTCAACTGTTTTTGATTGAAAATTAAAATTTTTTTTGCTTGAAATATTAACTATTATAATTTTCGTTGAGAATTCATCTTTTTAATTGAAAATTTATCTCCTTGGTTGAAAAACTAACTATTTTGTTGAAAATTAGTTTTTTTTTCATTATTGATAATTAATCTGTTCTTGCTTGAGAATTGAACTATTTTGTTGAAAATTTGTCTTTTTGATGAATTTAACTATTTTTGATTGAAAATTAAAATGTTTTTTGGTTCAAATATCAAGTATTATATTTTTTGTTAAGAATTCATCATCTTTAGTTCAAAAATTAACAAATTAGTAAAAAGTTGAACTCATTTGTGCAAGATTAATTTTTTGGTTGACGATTCATCTCTTTCGTTAAAAAGTTGAACTAATTGGTTAAAAAATAATTTTCTTGACTGAAGATTCATCTCTTTAAAAATTCTACTATTTGGTTGAAAATTTAATTATTTTGTTGAAAATTCGTCTTTTTGGTCGAAGATTGAACTTTGTTGGATTGAAAATTAGTTCTTTTGGATTAAAAAAATTTGTTTCCAGAAAATTCATCTTTCTTGGTTTAAAATGAAGTTTTTGGTGAAAAATCAACTGCTTCTAAAAAATTCGTCTTTTTGGTTGAAAATTGAACTATTTGGTTAAAAATTATTTTTTGGTAGAAAATTAATTTCTTTGGTTGAAAATTGAACTATTTTGTTGAAGAATCGTTATCTTTCAAAAATGCAAATTAATTAGTTTTTCGATGAGGATTCAACTATTTTATTGAAAATTCGTCCTTTTGGATGAATTCAACTGTTTTTGTTTTAAAATTAAAATTTTTTTTGGTTGAAAGTTGAATTAATTTCCTAAAAATTTGTTTGTTTGTTAAAGATTCATCTCCTTCGTTACAATTTTAATTGTTCTATTTAACACATTTTTAATAAATGTAAGTGAAATTATTGAATTTTCATGCATAAATAACAACTGAACAATTCTCAATTTGGAAAAAATTTGAGTTAGTTTAAAAGATATTTACAAGTTTTGAGAAAATCCAAACTTAATTTAAAACTGGAAAATATGTTGAAAAATAACAAAAAAAATTAAGATTTATGAACGTTTCGAAATAAAATTTTGAAGCTTTTCAAGGATCTTTAAAAGTTTTAAGAAAATAAAAATAATTTCTTAATTTTGCTGAGAAAATTTAAAATGATTTTTTATTTTGAAAAATTAATTTTCAGAGAATATTTAAAAAGATTGAAAACACACGTTTTTAAATGATAAATGACAGTTAAACAATTATTCATTTAAAAAATAATCGAGCAAATTTGAAATATATTCAGAAGTTTTGAAAAGATTCCAAAATAATTTAAAACGTGTAAAGATTTCAAACCATTTCAGGGGTTGTATACTACTACAATATAGATAAATAAACGTTTATTTTTCAGCCTGCTGGCCCTAAAAAATTGACTTGCTTACACTTCCATTTTTTTACAGAATTTTCTTAAAACTATCCCTTAAAACTAGCATCCTGCCACACCTTATCTCTAACGCCGCTCGCTCTTACCGCATTGCCTTCCTCGCTTCGCCACCCCTCGCACGCGTGTCCCTACTTTCTTTCTTTGCCTCGCATTACCAAACGCTGCCTCCGCGGCTAATACCTAATACTTATATACTATTTACAATATTTGCATTTACTTATATTCACTTCCTCCTCTATTTACAATCTTTCCTTCTCTATTCCTCTTCCTCCTTCCTCCTTCCTTCTCTTCTTCTCCATCTTACCCAAGACTCACTTCACCCATGCTACTTCCCTTTTGCCCCCCCCCCCTTTCATGCATCAATACCTCCATGCTTATCCCACTCCTTTCCACCTCTACGCACTCCTCCAACCAGTGCTCCACTTTTTCCTCCCCCTTCCCACATAGTTCACACATCCATAAAAATACAAAAAAGTACAAAATTCGTCTCAATAATAGAAAAAAGTTAACTTTCTTGTAATTTTGGTTGTAATTTATTGTATTTATTTAGAGATTCCTGTACAAATAGTTTTAGTTTTCTGTACTTTTTTGTAAAAATTTGTCCACTGGGACACATTGAAATCTCGTTTGTTCCGACCGGTCATTTTGAGTTCTTTGACTTGAAAAGTCGCTTTTTTTGTGAAAAATGACTACACTCTTCTCTTAATTAGCAGGGAAAAGTTGTGGCAAAAAAGTCGAAGGAACTCATTTTTGGACATCGCCTCAACCACTTTTTGCGAGTGCGCGAGATTTGGTCAGGTATGGCATCGCACGTGCCAAAGCTTCCTCGTAAAAACTCGATTCGGCCAGTGCTCGCTTAGTGGTAGGATCCAATTGGTTTTGCTGCGAAATCAATGTAGTGTGTGTATAGTTACATGGGAGATGTCGGGGAGGTAAGAAAACAGTTAGTCTGTGAATCTTGGCCTTGTATGTTTCAGGGGCGTAGGAACAACTCAAATCAATACATACAGGGTGGTCACTGAACCGGGAAATCAGGGAAAATGGGAAACCGGGAAAACACCAGAAAGTTGATATTGGGGAAAAACAGTGGTGTATTCGAGGCCTGGCGACGGCAGCGTACTTTTTTTGAAGGTCTGGCGGTTCCAAGTCCCTTTTTTGTCAAAAAATAGTTGAATTTTCGACCAAACAAGATTTTCTACCCAAAGAGATAAATTTTCAATACAAAAAAAAAGAATTTTCAAAATAAAAAAAAATTAATTTTCTACCAAACAGTTGCATTAACAACCAAATAGATGAACTTTCCAGTAAAAAAAAACCCGGAAATTGGTCGAGATTGGGGAAAAACAGTAGTGTAGTCGAGGACTGGCGACGCGGTACTTTTTTCAAGACCTGGCGGTGCCAAGCCCCTTTCTTCTCAACAAATAGTTGCATTTTCAACTAAAAAAGATTTTCTACCCAAAGAGATGAATTTTCCACGCAAAAAAACGAATTAAAAAAAAAAAAATTACTTTTCAATTAAACAGTTGCAGTAACAATCAAGTAGATGAACTTTCCAGTAAAAAAAGCGAGTTTTCCAAGAAATAGTTGAAGATTTAACTAAATGGTGCAATTTTGAAGCCAAAAAGACGATTTTATCAAACGACAGTGGAATCTTGAACGAAAAAGTTACTTTTCAACCAAGAAGGATGACTTTTCTACCATAAAAGATGAATTTTCAATTCAAAAGGATGAATTTTTAACAACACTAGAGCCTCATACGCGCGCTCCGCGCGCGAATAATTTATTTACATGTATTTATTTTATTTGGAAATGAATTTCAATAAAATAACATGAAATTAATTTTTACTTCAATAATTTTGATTTGTACATGGCTTCGCATGGATACCCTCTCACGATGCAGAATAAATAATTCTGTAAAAAATTGAGCCTATTCGTTGAAAAATAGCCAGACTCTAAATTTTTCAATTGAAATTGTTTAAATAATTAATAATTCTTGTACATTTACAAAACATAGTAAAGATTCATCGGAAAGACAATCTTAGTTGATTCCGCAAATAAATTGTTCTGAATGTGTTTATGAAAATTGTTTAAATAATTAATAATTATTGTAAATTTTCAAAGTATCATAGGAGAGAGGTATTTGAAAAACATTCTTTATTGATTCCGTAAACAAATTGAGCCTATTCTTAAAAAGAGCCAAACTCTTGATTTGTTTATCAAAATTGTTTAAATAATTATTCAGTCTTTGAAATTTGCAGAGCATTATAGCAAAAAGTCACTGGAAAGATATTCTTACTTAATTCTATAAAGAATGGAGCCTGTTCGTTAAAAAATATCCAAACTCTCAGTTTTTTAATTAAAATTGTTTAAATAATTGAAAATTATTGTAAATTTACAAAGCAAAATAGATAAAAGTCATCGGAAAGATATTCTTAGTTGAATTCGTAGACAAAGTGAGCCTATTTGTTGAAAAACAGCCAAACTCTGAATATGTTTATGAAAATTGTTAAAATAATTAACAATTATTGTAAATTTGCAAAGTAACATAGGAAAGACTTATTTTTTAAACATTCTTTTTGGTTATGTAAACAAATCGAGTCAATTCGTTAAAAATAATGATATTACAAATAATAATGCTTGTAAATTTACAAAGCAGCATATAAAATAGTCATCGAAAAGAAATTTCCTAGTTGATTCCGTAAACAAATTCTGCCTATTCCTTGAAAAATAGACAAACTCTGAATATTTTTAGGAAAATTGTTGAAATAATTAATAATTATTGTATATTTTCAAAGTATCGTAGAAAACATTTATTGGGAATACATTCTTTCTTGATTCCCTAAACTAATTGATCCTATTCGTTGAAAAATGACCGGGCTCTTAATTTTTTTATGAAAATTGTTTAAATAATTAACAATTTTTGAAAATTTGCAAACCATCATAGAAAAAAGTAATTGGAAAGACATTCTCAGCTAATTGTTTAAAAAAATTTAGCATATTTGTTAAAAAATAGCCAAACTTTAAATTTCTGTATCAAAATTGTTTAAATTATTATTAATTCTTGTAAATTTACAAAGCAACATAGAAAAGAGTCATCGGAAAGACATTCTTAGTTGATTCCGTAAACAAATTGAGCTTATGCGTTTATAGAAATTGCTAAAAAAATTAATCGTTCTTGTGAATTTACATAAGCAACATAGAAAATAGTCATCAGAAAGACTTTTCTTAACATCATAGAACAAAGTAATCTGAAAGATATTCTTACTTAATTTTGTACAAAATTGAGCCTATTCGTTGAGAAATAGTCAAACTCTTAATTTTTCAATCAAAATTGTTTAAATAATTAATAATTCTTGTAAATTTATAAAGCAACATAGAAAAGAGTTATCGGAAAGATATTCTCAGTTGACTCCGTAAACAAATTGTGCCTATTCCTTCAAAAATACCCAAACTCTAAATATGTTTATGAAGACTGTTTAAATAATTAATAATTATTGTAAATTTGCAAAGCTTCATAGAACAGAGTCATCGGAAGGATATTCTTAGTGAATATTGTCAAAGAAATTTAGCCTATTCGTTGAAAAATAGCCAAACTCTGAAGTTGTTTATGCAAATTGTTTGAATCATTAATAATTATTGTAAATTTACGATACAACATAGAAAAGTGTCATCAGAAAGACATTCGTAGTTGACTTTGTAAACAAACTGTACCTATTCCTTGAAAAATAGCCAAACTCTAAATACGTTTATGAAAATTGTTAAAATAATTAATAATTATTATATATTTGCAAGCTATCGTAGATACCCTAAACTAACTTATCCTATTCGTTGAAAAAATGCCAAGGTCCTTCTGAAAAGTTAAACAAAACTGTAAAGTTGGTTTTTAAATAAAAAATTAACCAAATTTATTATAAAAAATCCAAACACAATACAAAAATAAATGGTACTCAAAATTTCGAAAGTTTCAAACATTTTGAAATATAAATGAACTATGACTAAAACGTTAAATCGAAAATGAATCTTTCAAAATACGAATAAAATATTTAAAGTGTTAATTAAAAGCCTTCTTTTTAAAAAATGCGTGAAAGGAATCGTATATTTACCGAAGTATAAATGCATATACTTCCACTAAGCTTCTTATGAAAACAAACATCTCGAGTTCAAATAAACACAGATCGCCCATGGTCGATGAGACCGCCTTATGGTTAACTAAGTAACGGTAACGGTAACTAAACGACGAATACCAACTTTCAAAGATAGGATAGTTGAATTTTCGACCAAAAATGATGAACTTCAACAGAAAAGTTACATTTTTCAAAACTAATTAGATTTTTTAACAAAATAGTTGAATTTCTAACCATATAGTTGAATTTTGAGCATACAGCGTTGCATTTCCAATCAAATGGTTGAATTTTTAAACGAAAATTACTAAAACTCAATCTGATATTTGAATTTTCAAGACAAAATGACATTTTTAACAACAGAGTAGAGTTTTTAAGCTAAAAAGTCGAATGTTTAAAAAAACAGTGGACTTTTAAATCGGTAAAGATTAATTTTTAACAAGATAGTTGAATTTTTAACCAAAAAGTTGAACTTTCAACAAACAGGAATAATTTTCTACCCAAAAAGACAACTTTTCAACAAAATACATGAATTTTCTACCAAATATTTGAATTTTTAACTTATACAATATACAGGATGAAGTTTCAACCAAAAATTGAATAGTTAAATTTTCAGATAAAAACCCTAATACAAAAAAAATTTGAAGAAAAAAAACGAATTATCAACAAAATTGTTAAATTTTCAACCAAAGAGATGAATTTTCGACCAAGAAGATCAATATTCTATCAAAAAAGACGAATTTCCAACTTATCCAATATATAGGATGAACTTTTAGCCAAACATGGAATAATTAAATTTTCAGATAACAAACAAATTTTTAACAAAAAAAAATGAATTTCAAACAAAATTGTTAAATTTTCAACCATAAAGATGAATTATCGACCAAAAGCATTAATGTTCTACCAAAAAAGACGAATTTTGAAGAAAATACATCATTTTTCAGCAAAATTATTTAATTTTAAAGCCAAAAAGACGATATATCTACAAAAAAGTTGAATTTTTCACCCAAAATTATTATTTTCCAACCAAAATGTTTAATTTTGAACTAGATTGTTGAATTTTAAACCAAAAAAGATGAATTTTCAACGAACTATGTAACAGTTGATATTTCAATCGAACAATTGTATTTTCAACCAGAAGGGATAAATTTTCAACAAAGAAGATTAAATTTCTACTAAGAAAGTCGAATTTTCATCAAAATACATGAATTTTCAACCAAAAAGTTGAACTTTCAACAAAAAAAACATAAATTTTCAACCAAATAGTTAAATTTTTAACTGAAAAAGATAAATCTGTAACAAAAAATAAAATAGTCTAATTTCCAGTTAAAATTTTTTTTTTCAACCAAACATGAAACGGATTTTCATAACAATAGTTGAATTTTCTACCAAAGAGATGAACCTTCAACTAAAAAAAAAAAATGTTTAGCAAAGTATTCCAATTTTTAATAAAAAAGATGACTTTTTAACAATATTGTTGCATTTTCAACAAAAGAATTAAATTTTCAATCAAAGAACAACCAAGTGACGTAGTTTATTTTAGGATTACACCTTTGGGGAAAAATCCGGAAAATAACAGTGAAAAGTTAATCTAATTTGTAGGAAATTTAACAATTTTGTTAAAAAGTCATTTTTTGTTTGAAAATTCAATTGTTCTGCTGAAAATTCATCTGTTTGGATTGAAAATTTAACTAATTTGATCGAATAATTTATTTATTTGTTTGAAAATTCAACCATATCGTTGAAAATCGTTTTTTTAAATGAAAATTATCTTTTTTCAATTGAAAATTTAAGTATTCCAGTTGAAGATTCTTCATTTTAGTTGAAAATTCATTCCGTGATTACAAATTTCACTATTTTGTTGAATATTATATTATTTGTAAAAGATTTATTTTTAAATTGAAATTGTAAGTATTTTATTTTTAGTTGAAAATTTATCTTTTTTAGTTAAAAATTCAACAGTTATTTGGATGAAAATTGATCTCTTTTAGTTGAAAATTTAACTACATGGTTGAAAGTTGAACTACTTTGTTAAAAATTCATTTTTCTGGTTGAAGATTCTTGATTTCAGTTGAAAATAATTTGATTGAAAATTTAACTATTTTGTTGAAAAGTCATTTTTTGTTTGAAAATTCAATTGTTCTGTTGAAAATTCGTCTATTTGGATTGAAAATTTAACCAATTTGATCAAATAATTTATTTATTTGTTTGGAAAATTAACCATATCGTTCAAAATCGTTTCTTTTATTGAAAATTATTTTTTTGTTTCAATTGAAAATTTAAGTATTCCAGTTGAAGATTCTTCATTTTAGTTGTAAATTTATTCCTTGATTACAAATTTGACTATTTTGTTGAATATTCTTTTTTTTATTAAAGATTTATTTTTTAATTGAAATTGTAAGTATTTCTTTTTTGGTTGAAAATTTAACTACTTGGTTGAAAGTTGAACTACTTTGTTAAAAATTCATTTTTCTGGTTGAAGATTCTTGATTTCAGTTGAAAATAATTTGGTTGAAAATTTAACTATTTTGTTGAAAAATCGGGTTTATTGGTTGAAAATTAATTTTTAAACTGAAAATTTAACTTATATATTTTTTATTGTAAGTTTACCTTTTTCAGTTTAAAATCATCTATTTCGTTACAAATTTGTCGTTTTTGGTAGAAAATTAATCTTTTTGTTTGAAAATTCAACTACCTGGTTAATATTCTAACTACTGTTGAAAATTAATTTTTGTGTTTTTTTGGTTTTAGTTAAAAATTCCTCTCTTTGGTTGAAAATTCAATTATTTTTTTAAAAATTCATTGTTTTTTGTTGAAAAATTTATTTTCTAAATTTAGATTTAAGTATTCGATATTTTTGTAAAAAGATTATTTTTTTTTTACAGTGAAAATGTAACTGCTTCATTTTGGTAAAAAATGTTCGGATGAAAAGTTATCTTTTTAGTTGAAAATTCAACTGCTTGGTTAAAAATTCATGTAATATTTTTAGATTCGTATTTTTTGGTAGAAAACTAATCTTCTCGGTTACAATTGTATTTTTTTGGTGGAAAATTCAATTCTTCGGTTAAAACATATTCTACTTTGAAGAAAATTCAAGAATTTTGTGAAGAAGTCTTTTTTTTTGTTTGTTAAAAGTTTAACGGTTTTGCTCAATATTCGTCTTGTTGGGGGTTTTTATTAAAAACAAAAATTTGTTTGGGCTGAAATATTAATTATGCATTACATTTTCTGTTGAGAATTCGTATCTTTTGGTTAAAAATTAATCTAGTTTGTAGAAAATTCACGGGATTGTTAAAAAGTCAATATTTTGGTTGAAGATTCTTCATTTTAGTTGAAAATTCATCACTTTGTATGAAAATTTAACTATTTTATTGAAAAATCATTGTTTTTTAGGCAAATATTTATTTTTGAACTGAAAATTTAACTGTTTCATTTTTGGTAAAACATTGATATTTTTTATTAGAAGATTCAACTATTTGGCTGAAAAGTATCTTTTTCAGTTGAAAATTTATATTTTTTTCAACATTCATCTTTTTCGATCGAAAATTAATGTTCTTGGTTAAAAAATTCACTATTTTGTTGAAAATTCAACAATTTTGTTGAAAATTCAACAATTTTGTTGAAAAATAAACCATTTTAGTTAAAAATTCGCGTAAGTCTAGTTTATGCTGAGTAATCCACCGTAATTTTATGTAATCCAGAGTAATCCTATGTAATCTGGAGTAATCTTAGGTCATCCAGGCTAATTTTGTATATAGAGGTAATCCAGGATAGTCCGAAGTAATCCACCTCCGCTGGACCGCATTTTTAGGAGTTGTTTTCCCCTCGAAATGGATAAATTATTTTATTCAATTACAAACTTTGCAAATATGGAAAATTTTAAGTTTCCGATACAAAAAAAAAATTATTTTTTTGTTCAACAAAACTTTGCTGACTAAAAAAAGTATATTGGTTTAACAAAATATTACGTTGGTTTAACAAAAAGTTTTGCTATAGAAACCAAATTTGGTGGAACATGAAAAAAATTTATTGCACAAATACCACTGAAGTTATTTTGTTGTACGAATAAAACATTGTTCTCAGTGTATTATACGTATTTCCTCTGTTTGGGTTTTTATACATTTTAAAATTATCCGCGCTTTTCCATTGTCTCATGTTGGCCAATCAGAACGTGGCATGAAACGATGCCAGCGCCCTCAGTCGTTCGTGTTGCTCAGTATTGCTTTCGTTCTTTTGGAGGACGCTTAATGGAGTAAACGCGTCAATCGCGCAAATGCAAAGTAAACAATAGTGCTTTTTTATAAAGAGTGAATACAGAAAAACTCATCTTTTTATAATACTTTCATGATATGTTTTTCGAAAAAGCACTTTGACATAAGGATGGCAGAAGAAGAATGTGTCGACAATTTCATTCTTACACCATCTCATCTAAAAGTATTAATTTCTGCCTTCCCGGTAAGAAGGCTTGCATTCAAAGGTATTGCAAATTTTAATACCTATGAATGCAGTTTCTGTCTTTCTTTTTTAAATCCCCGATTAGGCAGCGAAAATATTTATATTCCAATCCCTTTGAAAGCCGATCGGAGCTGTCAAGCGTAACCTGAAATAAATTCAAAACACCGTTTTCGTTTAATGCAGTAGAACTATTAGAAGGCTCTTCAGAAGTATAAAATTGACAAAATGTAGTAGGTTTCTGCATAACAATACATCACTTTATGATGAAACTTTTGCTTTATTCAAATGTGATCAATTAAAAATATATAAAATAACGATAAACAATTTAATAAAATTAGTTTTCATCACAGCTACCTATGTATCAATCAATCTTGGCAACTTAAAATGACTAATACTTTGTTTTTAAATGCTTTTAACCTAATTATTATTCAAATAACAGTAAATAAGAACAGCGAAATGTGCAAGTTAAAAAGGGATTAAAAATTTTCTATTTCATGGTCGATTTGGGGTATCCGAAGGTATGCAGAAAAATGTTGTCGCCACTGGGTGCAGAAAGGGATTCAGTTTAAGAGATAACTTCTACTGCTATGGGGATTTAAAATGCGAGGGTAAAAACGGTACCATAAAGGATTCACTAATTGTCACGTCACCATTGCACAGGAAATTTTTGAATACTTTTCAATGCAAGCCTTCTTACCGGGTTATGCTCCACTTATGTATAGTGGTGTTCAACATGCTAGAATCCAGAGGGATAAAACTTTTTTTGGGTACGATTGGCACTATATGCCACCATAATCAATGGGGGGTCCTGATCCTTTGAACGCCACGCGTTTCCCACCACTTTTCATGTTTCATGCTCACGGATAATTTATGATACAGGTGTCTATCCGCGGATGCTTATGAACATAGTGTGGAAACTCTTCTACCGACACATTCTCGTATCTAAATGCAGGAATGCGTATATTGACTCTAGCAATTCATGTCTAAATTATTATTCTCTCGTGTTGTTTTCAAATGCTGCAAAGAGGATTTCCATCTTTTAGAATTTATGGAAACTTCGAGAAATAAATTTATAAGACGTTCCTACAATTATTATTCATAAAGACCTAGGGGAATAGCAGGATTCGGACTCACGCTACTATTGCAACGTTTTTTTAACGATGCAACTATTTTGCAACTTTTTGGAAAAATGACACTAATCTTAAATTACTCGTTAATGCAACTACTTTTTTACTTTGCATTTGAAGATATTTTCAATCTTCTTCGCTGATTGGATTTTGAAAAATTTCAAGAAATGTCGAAGATTTCAACCGATTTCAAAAGGTTTTAAAGGCTTTCAAGTGATTTAGGGATTTTATCAGATTTGTAAGGATTTAAAACATTTTTAGGGTATTCTATCGGATCTCAGAGGATTTCAAAAATTTAAACATTTTTAATTAATTTAAAAATATATAAAAGATTTTAATATGTATGGGAGTTCAAAAGATTTCTAGGGATTCAGCAAGATTTCAGGGATTTTAAACATTTGGAAGGATTTAAAAAATATGTAGTTTGTATTTTCAAAGATTAGAACATTTTAGCAATTTTTACAGTATTTCCAAAATTTCAAGGGGTTTCAAGACAGAATTCATTTCAAATCGGGCAGGCATGATTAAGTCATAGAATCTTTTGCAACTTAAATATATGTTGTTTTTCAAAGGGAATAAGACGATAACTATCTTTTTGATTTGACAAAACAAATTTTTTGTCAATGTTATGAGGATTTAAATTTTCAAAATTAAAAACTCGGATTATCCAAAAATGGTAAAAATAGATCCTCTATTCAATATTTAAAAAGTTGCATGACACTATTTTACTACTATTTTCGGAAATTTTTTCTACCATTGACACTATTTTTTTAAAATGAATCCGAGGCCTCGAATTGTAAATAATTTTCATAATTGAAGGGTTGCAGTGCAAAACTAGATAACAAAAAAAAAACGGAATTTTTCAGGAGAACGAAAAGTCCATCTGTAAAATCGTAATAACTGTTTTAAGACAGCAACAAAAACCGAATTTTTAATAAAACCGTGAAATTTTCAACCAAAGAGTTGAATTATCAACAAAATAGTGGACTTTTCGATCAAAATAGTTGAATTTTTAACCTACAAAAATTAATTCTTAAAAATATGTAATAGTTGATATTTCAACTAGAAAATATGAATTTTCTAGCAAAAAAGACGATTTTTCAACAAAATGCATGAATTTTGAAACAAATAGTTGAACTTTCAACTAAAAAGGACAAATTTTCAACCAAAAATGGAGAAGTTAAATTTTTAGTAAAAAAATTCAATTTAAAGAAAAAGGAAACGAATTTTCAACAAAATACTCAAATTTTTGACCAAAGATGTGAATTTTCAACTAAAATTATGGATTTCCCAACCAAAAAGACGAATTTTTAACAAATAAAAGTTTTTCAGCCAAATTTCATAAAAATTTCCAAATTGTTGAACTATTAAGCCAAAAGGCGAATTTTCTGTAAAACAGTTGAATTTTCAACCCAAAAATATGAATTTTCAACAAAAAAGTTAATTTTCAATCAAACAGTTACATTTTTTCTTAAAAGAGGAAATTTCAAACTAATAAACTTATTTTCCTACCAAAAAGGCGAATTTGCAACTAACAAAGATCAATTTTAAATAAAAAATGGGAAAGTTACATTTTCAGTTAAAAAACTTAATTGTAAACCAGAAAAACAACGAATTCTCAACAAAATAGGTCAATTTTCAACCAAAGAGAGTAACCTTCAATAAAATAAATAAATTTTCAACAAAGTAAGTCAACTTTTACTCAAATAGTTTAATTTTCAATTAAAATTATGAATCTTTAACTGTAATAGTTAAATTTTCAGTTGAAGAAAGAAATTTTCAAATAAAGAATCTTCAACAAAAAATGCTTTTTGATAAAGTGGTTCAACTTTTACACAAGTAGTTTAATTTGTAAATTAAAAAAAATTGATTTTCAACCCAAAAAAATTATCAACAAATTAGTTCAATTTTCCTGATGGCAAGACAAGAAATTGTCGTAATTGTTGACAAAAAATTAATCTTCTGGGTTGAAATTTAATTTTTTTTTTATTTAAAGGTGCAATTTTAGTTGAAAATTCAATTATTTTTTTGAAGATTCATCTCTTTTGGTAGGATTTTTTCATGTTTTTTCAAAATTAAAAATGCAACTCTTCGACTAAAAGTTAATCTATTGTTGTTGAGGATTCAACTGTTCTGTTGAAAATTTATCGTTTTTCGTTGAAATTAAACTTTTTTCTTGAAAATTCATATATTTTCGTTGAAAATTCAACTGTTTTGTGGGAAAATCATCTTTCTTAGTTGAAAATTCAACTAACTTTTTTTTTAAGATCCATCTATTTGTTGAAAATTTGTATTTTTTGGTTAAATCCAACTGTTTTTTTTTATTAAAAATTGAAATATTTTTTGGTCGCAACATTAACTATTTTATTTTTCGTTAAGAATTCACACTTTTTAAATAAAAATTTATCTTTCTTGTTTAAAAATGAACTTTTTGTAGAAAATTCTTCTTTTTGGCTCAAAATTTGAATATTTTGGTAGAAAATTAAACTAATTGGTTAAAAATTCAATTGCTTGGTTAAAACTGAATCTTTTTTAGTTGAGAATTCAAACTAGTTTGTTGAAAATTCATTGTTTTTGTTTAAATTTTTTTTTCGTGAAAATTCATATTTTTGGTAGAAAATTCTTCTTTTTGACTTGAAAATTCAACTATTTTGGTAGAGAATTCAAATATCAGGTTGAAAATTAATTTTTTTGGTTTAAGATTCATCTCCCTGGGTGAAAATTTAACTATTTTTATAAAATTTCGTCTTTTTGACTTTAACAAAATCCAGAAAAAAAATCGATCGAATGCCCTGAAAACTGGGTCAAAAGTGGTCAAATTTGGGAGGCCATAACTATTGGGGCTAGCACATAGCATTTTTTCAGAATTACTCGAAATTGAGTCTACTTTAATTAAAAACTGGAACATTTTTTCGTAAAATCTACACGTTCCAAAGTACAGATACAAACTTCAGAATTGGGTGTTTTTGCCTCTTTTTTGAAAAAAATCCGGGTTCTTTGAAGAATCTTTTACCTATTGGAGATAGGAGGTTCTTTTTTTTCTAACTTTCTCAGAATTTCCTCTAGTTTAATTTTGCTGTTAAATATTTTTCTCTAAAATGCAATGGGGTGGGTCAGTCTATGCAAGCATGATTTTTGGAACTTCTTTCAACAATATTTCCGGGACGCAACGTAGTTTCTAGAAGACTTGGAATTTTCATCAGGACACCTCAATAAACCGTTTTAGCAAAAAAAAAAAAAATGCGCATTACCTACTTGATACGGTCTATTTGAGTTCCCTCCCGCCCGCGGTCAGAATACGCATCGGTTTCCCCTCCGTTCCTTCTCTGCTCTTCTCCCCCACCCTAAGATAACTTTGCTCCTGACAGAGTTACGTTCTGCAGACACACACTGTACACAGTACTCACACACTTTACACCGTGGCAGAAGTCTGTGAAGTGAATAATATTTTTCCGTCACATTTTTTCGAGGCTTAGGATTGGCAGCATACAGTGTTAAAAATTTTTTCTCTGCTGACGTGTTTAAAAAATATCGGAAATAGCTGTTGTCAACAGATTGCATTAAAAAATGAGTGCCCTCTAATAATAAATAACTAAAGATTATGCTAAAACAGGCATTGTCAAATGATAAAACTGAATAAATAAGCTATTTCCCGGGAATTAAACATTGGCTGGAAGAACTCTACTAAACTTAACCAAGATCTAGAGATGCCTGGACTATCGGTCAGTGCCAGAAAAAAATGTTGCTAAACTGAACGTGAATAGGAGTATTTCTGAGGCTATAGAAACTCCTGGAATCGAATCTCGGAGTACTTACATTTACACATTTTTTTCTGATCAGCTAAGTTCAACAATATTTCCGGGACGCATCGTAGTTTCTAGAAAACTTGGAATTTTCATCAGGACACCTCAATAAGCCGTTTTAGCAACAAACAAAAAATGCGCATTACCTACTTACCTCCCGCCTGCGGTCAGAATACTCATCGGTTTCTCCTCCGTTCCTTCTCTGCTCTTCGCCCCCACCCTGAGATACCTTTGCTCCTGGCATACTATTTTTCCTTCACGCTTTTTCCAGGTTTAAGACTGGCAGCATACAGTGTTAAAACTTTTTTCTCTGCTGGCGTGTTTAA
>CAKNYM010036147.1:1819-37814 GCA_932195095.1 Andricus curvator
GGGGGGGGTGTTGTGATAAGAATCCATAGCCTGTTGTATAAAAAAAAATCCTCCGGGCACGGAGTTCCATATTTTCGAAAAATGATAATTTTCCTGAAGCAGAAGATCGAAAAATATTCAAAGAGTCTTTACATCTTGTCAGAAGTGATTGGTAATGACTTCCATTTATTCGAATAATGGTATTTTTTCAAAAAATGTGATAGAAAAGTATTTACAGTCTTTCCAGTTTTCTAGAATTGATTTCTAATGCGAGAGTGAGTTTGTATGGGTGTTCTGATAACAATCTATTGACTGAGGATCACATCAAAAAATCATAGAAACAACGACTTCGACTTTTTCTAAAAATGTTATTTTTTCGTCAAAGAATAATACAGCAATATATTTACCAACTCTTTCCAGCTTACTAGAATTGATTTCTAATACGTGGGTGGGTTTGATGGAGTGTTAGGGGTACATTATATAGCCTAGGGTTTCTCTGAAAAAAATCATTAACACAATAACTTTGAATTTTGTGGAAATCACTTTTTTTTTGCTAATTACAAGTTTGGAAAATCTTTAACAAATCTTGACAGCTATATATAATTTATTTCTTGTGGGTGGATGGACTTTTATGGATGTTATAATGATAATCCGGAACCCAAGCACCTTTTTAAAAAATCAAAGTTGCTATAACTTTGATTTTTTAGAGAAATGATTATATTCCCATAGAATAAGATCGGAAACTATTCACCGGGTCTTTCCAGCTTTCTAGAGTTGAGTTCTATTGCGTGGGTGGGTTTGATGGGATGTTAGGTGTACATTATATAGCCTAAGGTTCCTCTGAAAAAATCATAAACACAATAACATTGCATTTTGTGGAAAATGCTTATTTTTGCTAATTACGAATTTGGAAAATCTTTACCAAATCTTCTTTAGCTTTATGTAAATTATTTCTTCTGTGTGGGTGGTGTGAAGGCAATATTATAAGGTAAACTCAGAATTAGAAGAAAATGTGAAAAGTTTTATTTATCTATTTTATCAGTCAGTATTTTGCGTTGAATATATTTTTCCTTCTTTTTTTTCTTATATTTTTTTAAGATCATATTTATTTGTTATGTTTTTTAAATAATATATTATAACTTATCAAGAATTATTACTCCTACATATGTTTCAATGCTTTTTCTATTCTGAATTTGGCGCCAGAAATCCTTTTAAATAGATTTAGTGATCGATCGAGATACCATGCGGCGCTGATTGTATTGTTTCTGTTTACTTTTTTTTAGCGTTTGAAAACTGTGTTATTTTGATAATTTTTTAATATTTATCGCGTGTGTTGACGTTTCGGAGGGACTTTCCCCCTCAAATAGGGATATGTGCTTCCTGTGGGGGAAAAAATTGCCCCCTGACATCCTTTCGGTGCGCCAGCATTCGAAACCAATTTTTTGAGGTGAGTTTTGTTGGTTAGATTACCCCCTACATGAGCCTTAAAGCGTCTACTATCCCGTCTATATCATATAGCATTCCACCTTTGCTGTTTCTCATGCTAACAAACTCTGTACTTTTACTTTCTTTTATCAGCTTAAATAATAGTTTCATAATTCCTTCAAAGCTGTTTTGTATTTTCCTCTCTTCTTCTGTTCTGATTTTTTCTTTACTCTCCTTGACTAGTCATTTAACTTTCCTCTTTTTGTCTTTGTAATCATTTTCGAGTCTATTTTTCTCCTCATCGCTAAGACCTGTGATGTTTAATGTTCTCTTATGCGCTTTTTTTTTCTTGCTGGTCTGCTTTAATTTCATCATTCCACCACGCATCACCAGACTTTCTTCCTACCACTGCCGTGCCACACACTTCAATTGCAGTTTTAACATTGATATCCCGTAACAAAGTCCACGCGCCCTCTATATCTCTATTGCTTATAAGCGCTTCCCAAGTTGCCACTATCTATGCGTTCGCTTAACTGATGAACAAATATTTTCATTGAAACATTTAAATAAATTTTACTTTATATTTTTATGAAAATTATAATTATAAAACAGCACAAAAATTAAAAAAAAAAATTTATAATTACAACAGAGATATGTTAAGCATAAATAAACTTTTATTATACGAATTATAGCCAATATTCAACTACATAACCTTGAAATAAATAATTAATTCATATTCCTCAATATAGAAAAATTATAATTCAATCTTTATGTAATTTAATTTTGTAAAAACAATAATCAGCTCATAATTAATTAATCAGCTTCCAACATAAAAAGCAATAAAGAATTATTCCCATTGAAACATTGAAATAATGTTTATTTTTTTATTTTCCAAAAAATTCTCATTGTTATTAACCTTTTAAACTAATTTCAGAAAAAATTAAAACCTAATTATGAAAATTGTATTCAGATACTCATTTCACAACATCACGAAAACTTACAAAAATAAGAAATAAGTTACCCCCACCCGCGGTCCGAAATCACCATGAGAAATTCTCGGCTCAACCTCCGAATAGGACCGCTTGCACTCGATGAATTTCACATGCAAAGTGTGGCAACCTAACATAACTCTACAGTAAATAATCAATTTATGTTAGTTAATATTAAAAAATTAAAAATCAATCTTTATATAATTTAATATTGTGAAAAAATTAATCAGTTAATAATCAGTCAGTCATTTTACAAAATAAAAAGCCTTAAACAATTATTTTCATTGAAAGTAAGTAAGTATACCATTAAGCCATTTACCTTTCAGGGTAGACGTGACACTTCCCGATTCGGGTAGTGTTTCTAGGTGGATAGTTTCTTGTAGTAAATAACTACAAGTGTGGGCTCACCACACCCACGATGTGCCAACAGCACGCAGTATTCTCGAATGGTCACCCATCCAAGTACTAACCGCGCCGAACGCTGCTTAACTTCAGTGATATGACGAGAACTGGTTTTTTCAGCTTGGTATGGCCGTTGGCCATAAAAATTTCAAGTAATTCTCACTTTATATTTTTTTTCAAGTTGAAATTTCATTTCTGAAAATTTTAATTATTTATAACCTTTTATAATAATTTTCTGAATAAAATAAAACACATGAACATTGTACATATAATTTTTAATATTGAATTCACATACTCATTTGGCATCATAAATATCATAAAAAATTATATAATTATAATAGAGATAGGTTGAAAAAAATAAACTTTCATTATACTAATTATATCCAATATTCAATCACATCACCTTGAAGTAAATAATCAACTTATGTTGCTTGATAGAGAAAAATTGAAATTAAATATTTATGTCATTTAATTTTATAAAACAATTTATCAGCCCATGATTAATTAATAATTCCATAACCTTGTCAAATGCTTTTTCTAGGTCAACAAACGCACAGAAAACTTTCTTTCCTACTTTCAAACTTTTTTCTGTGATCTGTCTTAAGCTAAATATTTGATCCGTACATGATTTTCCTGGCATAAATCCCCTTTGCACTTCCCATATCTTTTCTTCTGTTATTTTCATTACCCTGCGGATAAGTATTTTTGAGTATATTTTAGTCACGGTACTCAATAAGCTGATACCTCTGTAATTATTGCAGTTGCTTTTATCTCCCTTCCTTTTGTATATTCGTACGACAATCGTTTTTCTCCACTCGTCTGGGACTTCCCCCATCTTGATACATAAATTTATCAATTCGCACAGCCTGTGAGATATGTACTCGCCACCGTATTTAAGCATTTCAGCGCTAATGTTGTCTACACCAGCAGTCTTACCGTTTTTTAAGTTCTTAATTATATCTCTAACTTCAGTGACACAGACTTTCTCAATTGGGTTTTCTGATGCATTATGTTCTATGTCGCAGTTCTATTGCCCTATAGCTTTACCTCCTAATAATTTTTTAAAAGAGTCTTCCAAAGCGTCTACTATCCCGTCTGTATCATATAGCATTTCAATTTTGCTGTTTCTCGTGCTGACAAACTCAGTAGTTTTACTTCCCTCCATTTTTTTAAATATTAGTTTCTTGCTTCCTTTAAAGTCGTTTTGTAATTTCTTCTCTTCTTCTGTTCTGATTTTACCTTTACTTTCTTTGACTGGTCGTTTAATTTTCCTATTTTTGGAGTTCAAGAAATTTGAAAAATTAAGGAGAAGCTTTGAAGACATAGGCAGAATCCCAGTGAATTAGCAAGATGAGTCATAACTATTATTGTTAGGAATAAATAAATTTTCAGATTATAAATTTTTGAAATTGAACTATTTTTCGTGTCTTGACGAGGGGGGGGGGGTACTCTTTCTATGCCATAAATTAAACTACTTTAAACAACTTTATCCCTTCATTTTGGTTGAAAGCTCAAAAATTGGGATATCTGAAAAAAAAGAGTTCTTGGTTCCATGCCTAGAGATAGGCCGGGAATCGGCAGATGGAAACATATGAACTCCTATCTAACACAACGCTGCTGAAGGCTGGTGACCTTCTAAGCATAAAACATCAACCAATCGCGACTCTATCTCGGTTTCCATTCCTTGTCCTCACCCCCTCCCCCCCAGTAACAGAAGTTTCGGTGGGAATAACGTTACAACTAGACTCTCCACCGTACGACGAATAACTACTTAACTTGGAAATGATTTCGACACACAAAACTGCGCATAAAGGTGGCAGTTGGTTGTACAATCTAAACATGAACAGTACAAACAATAAAGTAGCCTCGGAATGGACTAAAACTTTGATTGACGAAATGCATACACACAGTAAACGTAAAGGTCGAGTTTCAGGCGATGAATGGAGACTGAGTGTTTGGAATGCTAGAGAAGTGAATGATCTTAAAGTAGGAGAACTACGGGAAACCATGCACATAAGGAAACTAGATATGTGTACCTGAGACGAAGAGAAAGGGTTGCGAAAGTAGAAACATAGAAAATGGGTGTTGAAAGGCGGTTTTTAAATATGGTCAGGAGTAGGTAGTGAGACACATGGTAGTCAGGGGGTCGGTTTAATTATGAATGAAAAAGCAAGACAGCATCTCAAAGATCATGATTTTGTGTCACCCAGATTGCTGTGGGCTAGAATGAAGGTAGGAATCAGAAGATTATTCATCATAGCGTGCTACGCCCCAGTTAATAGCCATCCGAGAGAAGTCAAAGACGCCTTCTGGAACACTTTGAATGATACAATAAGTACTTGCGATCAAGGTGAAAGAATAATTCTGCTAGGATATATGAACGGATGGGTCGGCGTCCAGTGTCGGGATACAGATACAGAAAGGGTGCTAGGTAAGTTTAGGGATCCAACAAGAAAAAATTCTAACGGGAAAAAATTAGTTAGCTTGTGCTTAGAAAAAGGCCTATTTATTACAAATACTTGGTTTAGACGTAAAATGATCCACATGTACACCTGGCGTAAAGGGGATAGCCAAAGTATAATTAACTTTGTTATTGTGGATGTAAGACTAAGAGAACTAGTTAAAGATGCAAGAGACATAAGGGGTTCCGAATGCAATACTGATCATTACCTTTTAGTCTCCAGAATAAACTGAGGGCGGGGATGGAGAAGAAAGAGAACAAAAAGAACGAAACAAACGTGAATAAAAATTGAAAATTTACAGAAACCAGAAGTTCGAATAGATTTTCAGAATAAGATAAACGAACGCATAGATCAGGCAACTTGGGTGACACTTATAGATAATAAAAGTATAAAGACCGCATCAGCCTTCCTTGTGGATGTTATTGTTAGGAGTGCGACTGAAGTGTGTGGTACGGCTGTTGTAGGAAGAAATTATGGTGATGCATGGTGGAAAGATAAAGTTAAGACAGCCCGACAAGAAAAGAAAGAAGCGTACGAGAGAAGGTTGAACATCACAGGTCTCAGCGATGAGGAGAGAAATAGGCTCAAAAATGATTACAGACACAAAAATAGGAAAGTTAAACGACTAGTGAAGGAGAGTAAAGATAAAATCAGAACAGAAGAAGAGAAGAAAATACAAAACTACTTTGAATTAAGCAACAAACTGATATTTAAAAAGATGAAGGGAAATAAAAATACAGAGATTGTCAGCATGAGAAACAGCAAAGGTGAAATGCTATATGATACAGACGGGATAGTAGACGCTTTGAAAGACTCTTTTAAAGAATTATTAGGAGGTGAAGCTTTAGGACAACAGAACTGTGACATACAACATAATGCATCAGAAAATCCAATTGAGAAAGTCTGTGTCACTGAAGTTAGAGATATAATTAAGAACTTGAAAACGGTAAGGCTGCTGGTGTAGACAACATTAGCGCTGAAATGCTTAAATACGGTGGCGAGTACATATCTCACAGGCTGTGCGAATTGATAAATTTATGTATCAAGATGGGGGAAGTCCCAGACGAGTGGAGAACAGCGATTATCGTACCAATATACAAAAGGAAGGGCGATGAAAGCAACTGCAATAATTACAGAGGTATCAGCTTATTAAGTACCATAAGTCAAATTTACTCAAAAATACTTATCCGCAGGGTAATGAAAATAACAGAAGAAAAGATATGGAAAGTCCACAGTGGATTCATGCCAGGAAGATCATGTACGGATCAAATATTTAGCTTAAGACAGATCACAGAAGAATGTTTGAAAGTAGGGAAGAAATTTTTGTGTGCGTTTGTTGACCTAGAAAAAGCATTTGACAAACTGAATACAAGCATGAAGAACATGGGTCTCAAAATTAACGTAAATGAAACAAAAATCATAGTGTTCGAAAGAAAAGGTGAGAAAGCAATGTGCAACATTGCCCTAAATGATGAGAGATTAGAACAAGTTGATAAGTACATTTATATAGGCAGCCTATTCACTAGCGACGGGAAGATAGATGGGGAGTTAGATAGACCCATAAACGAGGGTCAGAAGGTTATCGGTAGAGCAGGGTCAATTCTCAGAAGTAAAAATATATCAAAAAAAGCTAAAATGGCAATACATAATTCTATATTTGTACCGACTGTGCTATACCGTAGCAAGAAATGGACCTGTCAAGAAAAAGATAAGAATAAAATCAACGCGATTGGCATAAAACCTTTGCGCACAATTTGCGGGAAAACACTGATGGGCAAAGTCCGAAACGAGATAATCATCAAAGAATGTGGTGCAAAAGAGACAATAGTTGACACATGGGGAAGAAATCAGTTAAAATGGTTCAGACATGTTGAAAGAATGAAAGATGAACGTCTAACGATACAAGTGTTCGGAATGGAAGCTTCTAATGTGTCCCCTAAGGGTTCACATTTTTCTTGCATCTCTTCCCTAATTCTTTACACACCCCCACACACTTTCATGGTAGTGGGAGGGGGACCTACAGTTTAAGATGGGTTCCGAACCTCCAAGAGCAACAGGTTTAAGTACTTAGAGAAATTTTTCTCTGGAGGTACCGGTCCCACGAATCTCCGGAGATGAAAAACTTCCTTGCTAGGCCAGTGTTTACCGCATGGGCCGCCGAGACTCTTCCAGAGTGCAAGGCGGGAATCGAACCCGCAAGCCGACGGAGTGTGTTCAAAGCCTACGCCTCAACCCCCACGACCATCGTCCCACTACTAATGAAGCAAGTGTATAAAGGTAAAGTAAATGGCAGTGTGCCCAGAGGCAGACCGCGGAAAGAATGGTTAGAATGCTTGAATGAGACCTGAATTCCAAAAGACATAAGAAGCCATAGAAACAGGACAGCTTGCATGGTTTATAAACAGAGTGTCAATTAATAGAGTGAAGGACGGCTGAAAGAAAAGACCTTGGATGCTAATGGGCCCAAGTGGAGAAACTTACATAACAACCTTGTGAGGTTCTTTACTTGGGGTGATCGCTAGAGAGATTGATTAGCAACCTGGGTCGGAGCAGTGTTGCGGAACAAACGTGTTATTTGAATAAATAACACGAAAATTCTAGATCAATCTAAAAAATCTATACCTTCTTTTCAACACTACTATTTTCCAACCGAGCGAGTCACGCCTACCCCGAAATGGAAATGGCCTAATGGTATGATAATAATAATAATTTCCAGAATTATTCTCATTTGTCTAAAACATCGAAATTTGAAGTAATTTTGTAACATCTTTTTATTAAATTAATACATTGTCTTAAATTTACTTTTTAGACGCAGAATTTGATTACCTATTGTGTCATTATAAGGAAAAAATTTGCATGTTCTTATTTTTAAAATTGAAGCACTAAGCAACAGCTCACAAAACAGGCGTGTATATTATTTTTGTCGATAGTGCATAAAAGACATGTCCAGCTAGGGGAAATCCCCGCCGGGACACATGTTCCGCGCCCACCACTATTTCTTCTTGAGAGCGGAGTGGTGGTAGAGGCTTGCGGGAATCTTTCCTCTGTGATGTCACAGAAGAGTGATTCTACCACCTCTACCACCACTCCCACTCTCCAGCAGAGTGAAGTGGTGGACGCGGAACATGTGTTCCCGGCGGGAATTTCCTCTAGCTGTGCATGTCTGATGTATAACTATTTATCATTTTAATTATTGTTGCAATAATATTAATATGTTACACTGTATAGTATATTTCATTATTTTTTTACCTGTTTATGAAATACTTATCTGATATTTTTTCAGGATAAGGATATACAGCCAAAAATTTGTGTGTGAGTTTTTTATCGTCTTGAAGAGAATGGCGTTCTGACATTTCGGAATTATCATTTTTGTCCTTCAAGATATTCTCGAGTCGATACCTGCAGAATTATAAATTATTATAGATCAAAAAAGGGGTAGTCCACGACTCGTCCACACACCTGTTTCAGGACGAGATCGTACGCACGATCTGGCCCTTGTAAATCCCCCGTTGTGACGGCATGCGGCAGGCGGTCACTCACCACCAGCGCACGGTCCCCCTCTAGTCTTTTTCTTACTCGGCAAAACCTATATCCAGGAAGTAACTGATACTCAACTGACGAAATGAAAAAGGGAAATGTCATTTAGATTTCATTTAGCACTATGTAGTGGATGAATTATTATTTGTTTGATTTTAAATAATATTTATATATTTCGGATTATGGAGTTCGAAGGTATTATTCATCATTCGTAAATAAGGTGATCTCTTCACAGTAAATCCCAGAGATCTTTATTATCTGAGGTTGGATAAAAATGTTGCAAACAATTGATGAATACAATTATCCAATTTCGGATAACTGTAGTTTTCAGACATTGTATCAGACATTGTATCAGTAGCTGACAATGTTGCTGCATTCAATAGAGTCGTCAAATGTTCATGAAATGTTATATGGTAGTAGTATTTATCTTCATCAACAAAATAGTTCGATTAATAAGTCCTTCTTCTTAACCTTGTCTCATCTAAAGGTTTGATAATATTAAGAAGTTGTGGCGTGTAAGCAGTAAATAAAAATAAAATTGTTGCGAAGTACACGTAAACTATAAAATAATAAAGTTTCATTTTTTTTAACTGTAATTACACATCAGAGTGCCTCATGGAATACTTTTCTTATATTTTTCAAACCCTCAAGGCGAAAATTTTTTTATTTTGGTAGAAAATGATTTCCCATTATGCCAAAAATTCGACTTTTAAAAATTTTTAAATTTTAATTCATCTGTAATTTTAACTATCCCGTCTTATAAAATGCAGGAACTTAATTATCAGGGTACCTTGTGACCTACAATTGAAAAACAGTTTTTCAAAAAAATTAAAAAATCGATCCATTCTTGCTGAAGCAGTTAACTTATTTTTTATATTTGCTAGCATCATTAATTGTTTATTTGTTTTTGAGGTTATATAATTATAATCTTTCAATGATTCTTGAGAAAAATCAAAAAGATTTTTTTAACTTTAAAACATGTCAAATCAAAATTTCAAGAAAAAAGTTAATTCACAACCAAATATTTAGTATAATTAACAACCAAAAAAGATTAATTCTCTATGAAAAATGTAATAATAGTTGATATTTCTACCCAAAGTATTTTATTTTTATTAAAAAATGGTTGAATTTAACTGAAAAAGAAGAATTTTCAACAAAATAGTTATATTTTCAACAACAAAAAAAAACAAAAAACATTTTTCAGTCGATAAAGAACAAAAATTTCAACCAAATTTTAATTTGAGTGGAAAATGATCTAGTATCTAGAAAATTTGAAACAATATTTTTTCATTCTGCAGAATTTTAATTCCTCAAATTTGAAAAAATCTTTGATAATTAAAAAAATTACTTGTTTTTTCAATTAAATATAAAAAATAAAAGTATCGCATCAATTTTCTAAGTATGAAAAAAATATATTTTTCAATAGTAGGACACGTGTTTCTTAAAACGTTTCCAATAAATAGTAGAAATTGTTGTCAGTAAAGTAAGAAATATTTCCTGAAAGTTTCATGATTGGAAAAAAAAATTTTACAAATGAATTTTACTTCTTCATCTCAACTTTATCATAAAATCGCAACTTCAAGGGTGTTAATACCTACGTTAAAGTTTTTTTATAACGAAGAAAATTTTAAAGTCACGTAGCACTTTGATAAATAATTTGTTGTATTGTTCAAAAAGTCGAACTTTCATCATAAAAACTTCCATAGCGACCTCTAAATATTTTGTTTATATCTGGAGAGAATATACGGGATCATTTTCACGCAAAAAAATTAATTTTCGGATCAAGGTTTGAGAATATTTAAAAAAATTATTTCATAAGGCACCATTTTATATATATGTCTTATATCGTTAAATTAAATTAGTTATGTCACAGGCGTCCAAATCAAATCTACTAAAAATATAAGACTTGCCCCTTACCTACGAATATTAATGATAAATTTCTTCCTGTAATAGCAAATTCTTTGAAGATATTAACTTTTGATCCAAACACTAATGTTCAGCCTGATCTTATTTCACCTAAAAGGCATTTCCTCTGCCAAGACAAATTTCCTCCATATGAATAAAAAAAAATTTTTTTAAATGAAATAAAGGTTAGAAAAAACTTTACCTTTTCTGAATGAATAATAGGATTTAATACTTTTGACGAAAACATTGTAGCCGCAAAGATAGCTGTCGAAATCTCAATTTAGTCATCGAAATTACTTAAAGTTATACCACAAATCTGCCACTAACGTAATTCTTGAATTAAAATACAAGCTTGATTATTCTGAATAAAATTGTGCAAAATTCCAAGTCTTAAGCGTAAAATCTACAGAATAAACATTTTATTAATAATTCCTGATTACCAGTGTGAGAAGGAAAAACATATTCATAACAGTAAAAAGAGTAGAAATAATAATCCTTTGATATGTGGACTGATAAGGCCATTGTCCAGTAGAGGACATCAATACTTTATTGAGTATAAAATAACTTGAATCGAAGATGTCCATCGTTTGAAGGTTTTGATCTGACTGAGGCTCGCATTTGCTACAATATCAAAAAAATTTTCACATGTATAGCTTGGGAAAATATTTATGAGAATCCTCCTTTGAAGTGTAATCAATCTATGGCTTCACTACGCCACGCGATTCCCTTTCGACGAACTCGTGAATTTAATATCTCATAATAGGGATATAATAGCAGACTTAGTTTCCTTCGCTCGTATTTCTTGGGGACATTTTAAAATAATTACACGTCTATACATTTTCAGAATCTTATTCTTAGCACCCATAGGTGAGAATTTTTTTCTGTGGAAAGAGACGACAAGTCGCGAGAGGTTCATATTGATTAGTGGATAGCTAGATGTATTCTTATATACTATAACTGCTGTAGCTTCTCATTTATCAAATATTTTGCTCGAACTCAATATGTCTCTTTAAACTCTATGTAGAATAGCGTGGAATTTTTTTTAATAAAATTTTTTCACAGTTTCCTAGTGGAATTTGCATAGAAAATTATTATAATTAACGGAAGGTGTGGATTAGGGTGAAGAGAAGATGCTCAAATAAGTCGAATTGCTTAGGCCTAGAAAAAAATGTTTGTATAGTGACATCCCATTAAAAAGAAAAAAATAATATTTGAAATTGGTTAATATCTTCTGTTCGGTATTTGGATTAGAAAATTTTAATGTTTTGAAACTCGAAAAAAATTTCCTATTGTTTTAAAAAATTTGGCAAACGGCATAGCAGAACAAGCATGTACGTGCTGCAATAAGTTGACATTGATATAAGAATCAATTTCATAGAAGATGATAATTGAAAACAATTTTCATATGAAATATATATATATATATTTCGGTTTCGGTTTCGATTCCTTTGGAATAGAACTGAAGGGCCTATGATAAAGCCACCGAACGTGTCCTCGGGTTGCGAATAGAGGGTCTCTGTGCCAAAGGTTTCTGCTGAATATGGTTACAATAATTGATAAGCAGTCGCGGACAATTGTCCAGGGATGGTCCCGAAGGAATAACCCCTAAGCGGAGGCGTAACAACCGTGCCGAAAGTTGAATGGCACCTGGGTGAGGTGTCTTAAACGGATACCGGGCGACCTCTCAGAGTATGCAGCCTTATCCTTGCACGCGGGGCTCTACAAGGATGGACGAACCCTTCCCCTAGCTGCTCGCGGGAACAACAATGACACAACCAAAACACTAAAAAGTTGTAGATGCGGTTCAAAACGATCGAACGCGCAGAGCACCCAACAATGGGTCGGCAAAAAATGCCGATCATCCTAGAGTTCGGGGTGCTGAAAATAATTTAGATGGAAACACGACGACGAACTGGCGAAACGCCCACATTGAGTGGACGGATCAACTCAAGGATGAATTGCTAGATTGCTACGATGCCAGCATTATCCCTGTTCACCGAGGCTTTATGACGCGTATGCACAAAATACGGCTGTTATCTGACGCAAGGAGGAGAATACAGAAGAGGGAGAGATGGATCAGGGAAAATCAACAGTTTCTCGCTGACCCATCGCGCCTCTTCAGCGATCTCCCTGTTTCTGTGAAAAATCCATCCAAGCCCAAGGAGGTAGAGACTTTTTGGAGAGGGGTATACAAGATCCCGAAAACACCAAAGTTAAAAGAAGACACTGACAATATCATCCGCTTAAAGGAGTTTTGCGACAACCTCATAAAATCTGAGGAGGAATGTCCATCAATCACTGCCGAAGAGGTAAAAAAAAGCACTAAGAGGCACGAAGAACTTTTCCGCTGCTGGACCAGATTGTATCAAGAACTTCTGGTGGAAGAAGTTTACTTTTACAAACCAACATTTGGCCCGCATATTCACCTCATATTTAAAGTCGGAGATGCCCATTCCGCAGTGGCTGGTGTAAGGACGCATTATACTCATGCCGAAAAAAGGCAACTTGTCCAACCCAGAGAATTACAGGCCAATAACTTGTTTGAACACACTGTATAAGATCTTTACAGCTCTCCTAAACAACAGGATTGTTTGACGAATTGAGTCTGTGTGGCGAGAGATGTACGAACAACGTAGCTCGAAAAAAGGTGTAGCAGGCTGTCGAGAGAACCTGCTAATTGACAGGTGTGTCTGTGAAGACGCTGCAGCCCATCAGCGCGTCCTGTCAGTGGCCTGGATTGACTACCGGAAAGCTTTCGATTCAACCTCTCGTAGACTTATCATCTGTCTGTTGAAAAGCTTGAAGGTGCATCCACACATGATGAGATGCATAGAGAGGTTGATGCCTCTTTGGAAAACTAGATTTACTATCTCATCTAGAAATTATCGTGTGACAACGAACAACGTCACCTCCCAGAGGGGCGTCTTTCAGGTTAATGCCATGAGCCCTTTGCTTTTTTGCATCACACTTCTGCTTCTATCTCTCGCACTACGAAATTCTTCTGGATACCTCTGTGGCGACACCAATAAACGCGAGCATAAGGTCACTCATGTATTTTATATGGATGACCTGAAGATCTATGCGTCTGGTAAAAAAGACTTCAAACTGCTTTAAATATCGTCAAGAAGTACACAGAAGAGATTGGGATGGACTTTGGTTTGGACAAGTGTGCCAAAATTAATCTGAAGAAAGGAAAGATTACTGGCGTTCCCAAGGACCCTGAGCTTGTGGATATAAGTGTTATTAGACATCTTTATACTGGAGAGACCTATTCATACCTGGGCGTGCTTTGAAGCCACATTCAGGACGTAACATCAGTGAAGGAGTCTCTCCGAAGCAGATACAAGAATCTTCTTCGACAGATTTGGTCTTCCAATCTGTCGGCCCTTGATATCACCACACGTAAGATCATGCATATGCATAAAAGCTTGCATATCAATTCGTCAGTTCTGCGATTATACATTTCACGCCGTCAAGGCGAACGCAGACTTCTGAATCTCCAGTATCTTCATAACCGAATTGTTCTAACAAGGGGGGTTAGGTTGGTGTCCGACGCCGATTTTTTTGTAACTTTGCAGGTGAAAAGAGGATCCCAGACTATAAAAAAAAATTAATTTTTTGGGCAATCGTTCATATTTAGGGGTGGAAATCACCCCTTCTATATTTTTGATACTTTTACTGTTTTAAGAGGTATCATTGTTTTTTCTTTCTTGTTTTTGCACAAAATGGTTCTAATTGATTCTATATTATAATATTATCTTGAGTTTTGAAAATACTTACCCCCTAGAGTATGATAATTCAAAAAATCTACCCCTATAGGATGCTTCGCCATATGACACATAGTTTAAGATTTTGGACTTTGTTGCTGCAAACATCTAGTTTTGATAATTAATTCTATTAAAAATTATCAGTCTGATTCGAAATAACCCCTAAATTATGTGCCATCCACCCCTTTAGTATTATCCATAAATAAAAAATTTAGTTATAATTATGACATTTTTGTAAGTAATTAATTAAAATATTTAGTTTGGACAATCAATAATAATATAACTAATTATTTGTTAACGATGGCACATGTTCTTATATTAATAAACCCTTGTTATGTGAAAACTACCCCTCAAAAACTTTTTATGTCTTGTTTAGCAGGCGATTTTAATGACAATACATATATAACAGAACTGTTTAAAGAATTTTTATTTAGGTTCAGGCACGTACATATTTCCATTGAAAATTGTACACACATACACGTTCCCTTTCGCATATCGTCCCTCCAACCCTTATTGCTCAAGGCTTTCGACTTACAATACCTCTTCTACGAAATAAAAAATAAATGTGTGATATGATGAGTGTGTGTTAATTTGAGCATTTGCAAAATTGGGCATAAAATTCTAATCTAATTCTAATTTTAATCTAAAATTGTTTCAAATAACGAAAGATTAGTTAAAAAGAAACAATATCATTCGATTTTTAAGGCACGAAGTTTTCACAGTAATGATATTCTTCGAAGAAGTGTTTTAGGCACAACCTCTTCTTGCACCATGCACATGTTATTACTGCAACATCACCGCAAATATCACAAAAAGGTTCAATATCTTCCTTGAAACAAAAGTCTACAGGGTTATCAAAATGTG
The DNA here is from genome assembly GCA_932195095.1 of Andricus curvator. NCBI lineage: Eukaryota > Metazoa > Arthropoda > Insecta > Hymenoptera > Cynipidae > Andricus > Andricus curvator. The sequence goes on from CAKNYM010036147.1 coordinate 17,150, forward strand.
GAGGTCTATTTTCTATATATCCGCTTTTATACCAAGAATATTTGAATACGTTAATAAATCTAGGTGAAGACAATTGATTATGTGTGAGGGACTGTAATTTTATAATGTTATTTCTAATATGCAAGTTAATATCAGACCTCAAAAGAATAGAAGTGTCAGAGATTTTTCGTACGAAATTCTTCCAGATCCTAAACCCAAACACATCCAAGGGCTGAATTTTCCCAGTTGTGCCTTTTGGAATAGTTTTCAGTAAAAGGGTTTTACCTTCCGGTATAGCAGTTTGCACGGTTTGTTCACACTGGCCACTCCATGAATCTAACAATAACACAGAATTTTCTCCTACGTTAGGGAGAAATACATCTTGAAGCCACATTTGCAGTAATTCTGAAGAAAGTTTACCGGATTTAGAGGCTTGCAAATAAATATTGTTTGCCTGAAAAAGCCCTTGGCTTACTCTTGGTCCAAATTCTCCGGATGGTTCCTTTAAAACTACAAAAAGGGGTGAAAGTAATCTTCCATCGGCAGATATGGTTGGCTGAATCGTATAGCTATGCGTGGTGGAGCAAACCGATTGAACAACATTTTCCACAGTTTTTGTTCCTTTAAAGCTCAAAGTTCTTCCACTGTGTAATTCTAAATTAAAGCCACTTTGATCGGAATTGAAAATTTTGCTTTCCTCATACCTCAGAATTTCTGATTTTACATTGTTTTTAAAAACATCACATTCTTGTTCTGTATCTCTAGTGTCATGTAAAGATGATATAGATATAAATTTTGTGATTTTTCGCGAAACAACGTTATGGATTTTCTTGAATTTCCATACCCACCAACGTGATGCTTTAAACCATGGCATGTCCAATTCATGCTTCTTTTGTAAAGCCCATCTTGGAAGATCTATATCCTGAACTGTCATCTTTGAATCAATAGCCTCCTTCAAATTGTCGAAAGTGTATTTTGCAACGTTGTATAGCTTATCTTCTCGGTCACCACCACTGTTGACTTGTTCTTGCCATCTTCGTAATTGTCGCTCTGAACGAAGCTTCTTGCATCTTTGATGAACGGTTGTGCAAGATAACCGTTTTTTCTTTCCAGAATTCCAAAAGTCAACAGCTTCTTTTTTATAGTGGAAATTAACTCTCTCCTCTTGATATAAACAACTAGGAACTTCACGATAATCCTTTTCTTCTTCTTGTTCTTCATCTTCAATCGGTTGTATGTCAATTTGACTATCCTCATGAGCAAATTGTAAGTCAACTGAATTTTCAATAATAAATGAGGAATCAAACACATTTTTCATTATAATATCCTCTATTACATTGTGTATATGTACCTCCTCAGGTGTTACTTCTGAAGGCTGAATCCCAAGTTTTTCCTTATTGAACGTTATTGTCAATAACGATATTATATTTAATGGATTGATTCTCATTTTATTAGTAATACTTCGCACAAAAGAAAAAGAAGCAAATGTGACTGAACAAATGTTCTTTTCTTTCGCTTTATATACATGCCTGATAATGGCTTATATACGTTCCTGATAATTTTATATTTGTACAGTTTTCTTTAAATGCCAAAATGATAATATTTTTATCATATCAGACACCCAACTTGTAAACAGTCAATATTTTGTCAGTTAGGTTGTTTTTACGTATGTCATACGGCCTCATTTAGATAATAATAACGACAATTTATCTTATTATTAAAAAATGATCCAATTTTAATATTGTCGTTATTATTATCTGAATGAGACCGTATGACATACGTAAAAACAAACTAATTGACAATTATTCATTTGACGGTCTAAATAATAAGTTGTGTCTTACACAAATTCTGAAGGCAATATTTTGTTTGTTTTTTCCATTTATTTTTTATTTCGTAGAAGATATATTGTAAGTGGAAAGCCTTGAGCAATAAGGGTTAGAGGGACGATATGCGAAAGGGTACGTGTATGTGTGTACAATTTTCAATGGAAATATGTACGTGCCTGAAACTAAATAAAAATTCTTTAAATAGTTCTGTTATATATGTATTGTCATTAAAATCGCCTGCTAAACAAAACATAAAAAGTTTTTGAGGGGTAGTTTTCACATAACAAGGGTTTATGAATATAAGAACATGTGCCATCGTTAACAAATAATTAGTTATATTATTATTGATTGTCCAAACTAAATATTTCGATTCATTACTTACAAAAATGTCATATTAATAACTAAATTTTTTATTTATTGATAATACTAAAGGGTTGGATGGCACATAATTTAGGGGTTATTTCGAATGAGACTGATAATTCTTAATAGAATTAATTATCAAAACTAGATGTTTGCAGCAACAAAGTCCAAAATCTTAAACTATGTGTCATATGGCGAAGCATCCTATAGCGGTAGATTTTTTGAATTATCATACTCTAGGGGGTAAGTATTTTTAAAACTCAAGATAATATTATAATATAGAATCAATTAGAACAATTTCGTGCAAAAACAAGAAAGAAAAAACAATGATACCTTTTAAAACAGTAAAAGTATCAAAAATATAGAAGGGGTGATTTCCACCCCCAAATATGAACGATTGCCCAAAAAATTGATTTTTTTTTATAGTCTGGGACCCTCTTTTCATCTGCAAAGTTACAAAAAAATCGGCGTCGGACACCAACCTAACCCCCCTTGTAAGTACAGCTTACATCGTTGCGAATGGCAGAGATCCTCTCCTAAAAACGGTCAGGAACCACGAAATAATTGGCAAAGGAGCTTTCCTTTATGAAGCCGCGGAGCAAGCGGCCGATACCCTTGGCCTAAATTTTAACATCAGAAGTGAGGAAAGTGCATTATTCCATCTAGATGCTTCACTTCTATAAGCCGAAGTAAAGAAAGCAGAGGTTGAAAAATTTCACCAACAGCTACTCGATAAGAAAATGCACGGAAACTTTCACAGAAATGTAGAAAAACAGTCCTTGTCGAAGGAGCAAACTTTTGCTTTCCTCAGATCATCAGGGCTTAACTCAGGTACAGAGGGTTTTATTTTCGCATGCCAGGAGGGTGTCATTTCCACCTTAGCATACTGTGACCGCATTTTATGTCAAGAAGTTCTCAGTGATAGGTGCAGAGAGTGTCATGCACACGCTAAGTACCTAAAACACATACTATCGGGGTGTCCCACCCACGCAGGAACGATGTATATCATAATGCGGCCCTAAGAGTGCTTTATTACCATCTTTATCGCTCTTACGGTGTTGGCCGCGACCCTGCCCTGCGGAACGCTTCAAGGAAGATAGAGTCAATTGTCCAAAACGAGAAGTGCCAATTTTTCTGGAACTACGATTTTCGGACAGCAGCCTCCGTTGCACGCTCGAGGCGTGACATCGTTCTCCAAGACTTCGAGAAACAAACTATATTCGTGATCGAATTCTCGGCTCCGTCTGAATACAACATCACTGCCAAGGAGAAAGAAAAGGAGAAGAGGCATCAAGACCTTAAAAGGGAGCTGCAACGACTGTACCCAAAATATTCAGTACAAGTAATTGTCCTTGTGATAGGTGCTCTCGGAGGTACAAAACTATCACTGGTTCGTAACCTTAAAGCCATACCCGCGTGCCAAAAATATGCCAAGCCACTTGCAATATGGATGCAGAAAGCTGTGCTCATTGGGTCGCTTCGTATCCTCAAAACACGAGGGTTTCGCCGGCCTCTCGTTGTGATTTCATCGTGCCCTGTGACCACCCATCTTACGGTTGTGAGGCGTGGCCATAAGTGCGATTTACCGCGGTTCTACTGGGAGCCGGTGTCATTTTTAGAAGGCGGTTGCTCTCAGTGGGACCCTGCGGTGGTTGTTTAACCCTTCTTTTAAATTACATATTCTTGTGCATATGTGACCTTTCGCGAAGAAAAGAACTTAACGCGCGGTAGCTTCATTCTACAGGAAGAGCGATTTAAGAGGCGGTCCAATATAGGAATTTTATTAGAGGGCCTCACTTTGCAGTTTATCAACAATTTGAAACTTTCAAATATAGGAATAATATTTGTTATTGTGAGGAAGCAAATAAAAAACTATCGATTTTTGTGAAAAACTAAACATTGATTTTTCAGCGTTAGTACCCTTTCTTCGCGGACAGTGACACATACTTATAACCCTAATATATTAGATAACGATAATTCTAAAACTGAGTCAAATATGTGGATACTAAATATATGTTTAAAATACACATGATGATTCACCGCGGTTCTACTGGGAGCTGGTGTCATTTTCATACATGACAGTTGCTCTCAGTGGTACCCTGCAGTGGTTATTTAACCTGCTTTTCTTTCTTCGAATGTAATGTTTTTTACGTTTCATATTCATTATACCATTCATATGACACTGTACGCTGTACAGTGAACAATTCAAGCGTAATGTAAAATTCAAACACGGCACTGTAAGTGAAATTGTAATACTTGCAGTGTAAAATTACAAACGGTAGATACAATACGAAGACTTTGCGGTATTGTAAAATTTCAATACATTTGAGGTAAAATTGCAATGCATGAAAGGCAACATTACAAAACTAGCATTTAAAAACTAAAATGATAACCAAATACGTTTACCATAGTTGAGTTAAGTTAAGTATATAGAATGCATATTACTGAAACGACAAGAGAAGAGACAACCGATCACTGGAGCCTCAGTAAAGGGGACATATTAGTCACTGTCGTCACGCGTATAATACATATTTCGCGAAGCGCGTACCATACGACGTACTAGGACGTGTCATTTTGAACCTCCCTATCTCATATTAACCCCATAATTACCCCTGGCAGTCCTCTTTAAGTTCCTAGCAGTCATGTTGCCAACTTCATGTTCGAAGTACGAATCGCTTTGACTAAGTCTCGATTCTTTCATATCATTGTGAAATATTCCTTAACGAAGAGCTGCTCTGAATAAGTCGCGTTACTTTTACATCTCCGTGAAACAGTTAACGAAATATTGAGTTGTAACAAAGTTTCTTATGCTGGTATGGTTAAAAGTTATGACAAAGAACTCAAGAGTGGATTCAATCCTGATACGGATCTTATATCGGTCTTCTTCGTGTATCCCTTCAGTACTAGCCAAACAAACTTTGCGAGAGGATCTTGCGTTGTCCTTCGAGTATGGAGACGCAAGCGACAAAGCTTACTTCTTTCTCTTGCCCTTTTTGGAATAGAAAGGTAACTGTAAGTTTTCAATGTATCAATTTGACTGTTTAACTATTCTTTACCTTGTATTGCACAATAATTAATTTGAAATACACACCATTTATTTCAAACATTGTACTGACACAATCTCCATAGGATTGCTAGTGACAACGTATCCGCAACAAGTGATTAGTCAGGTCTTAGCAACCTGACATAATCAGCAAAAATGGTCCCCAGTGATGCTAACGGACCGCCATTTTTTCAACTGCGCATGTACCGAAAAGCGCGGGTCTATTTAAAATCAATAAATACTATCAAAAAGGATACATATAAATGGTTTGAAAAGTTTTTTAATTTGAAAAATTTATTGAATTGCATGTAAGAAATAGCTAATTTCTTAGAACAATTCATTAATAATGTAATTAATGTAATATTACAAGTGCTTATTTTATAATTTTAAATGAACCCGCGCTTTTCAGTACATGCGCAGTTAAAAAAGTGGCGATCCGTTACCATCACTGCTAGTCTCTCTCATTCACATATTTCAAAACTACCCTCGCCTTAAACTCGAAAAGTGACACTGAAGCACCTTAATTTTTATAATATTGAAATGAAATTTTTTTCTTTATATTGACACTGAAAAAAATGTGAGGCTAGAGAAAAATTGAAATAATTCTACAAATAAGTAACATTTTTAAAGTTTTTGGTCTCATTTTCAAGATAAGGCTACATAGTATGATCGCAATTATTTTTAAAAATGGAGAATTATTTTTCTACTTTCTACCCTAGGGTCAAACTTGGTTTAAGCAGTCTCAAAATTTCAAATAATGATTGTAATCCTTATATAATTTAAAAAATTCGAAACAATAATACCTATATGAATGTAACTGAAGTTTATTAAAGTATAATGAATAATGATTCTTAAAAAAATTTAAAAGTATGAACATTATTTCAAAGTTTGGCGACTTCTTTGCTCCAAGGTTTCCCTAGAATTTATCTGCCCAAGGAGTGGAAGTAAAATGGCGCTTGATTGTACCGCGTACGCACGCGCGTGGGGCGACGTAATAAGTCCAAAATCCACATCGTAGTTAACGTACTTTTTAAATGAATTCTCCTTACTCTTTTCTTCACTTTTCACTCACTTCTTTCTCCTTGCTGTCACTTTACGTGCCGCTCGTCGCGGTACAATAAAGTTTAAAAATATTATTCATCTTTCGTAAATAAGGTGATCTTTTCAAAATAAAGTTATTAAATTAATTAATTGTATGAATTACTTTATGGATATAGGTTTTCCCAAGAAGGAAAATACTAGATGGGTAACAGTGCGCTGGTGGTGGGTGACTGCCTGACGGTACTACGGGGGGTGCGAAAGGGTCAGACTGTACGTACGATCTCGTCTTGAAACTGGTATGAAGACGTGTCGTCGATCGCCCAAAAAATAATGAAATAATGTTGCAAGTAGTATTTTTTTCATAGAAAAATAGAAGTAGCTCATAGAAGTGCTAATTTAACGAGCACTTTGGTTCCCGTTAGCAAATGTATTTGCTTCCTCATAGAGGAAGCATTAGTGATTTTTTGAATAATAGACAAACCAAAGTCATCATTCTGATTAATTCAAAAATAGAAATTTACAAAAAGTAAAAAATTATAAAATAATACGAACAATTTTTTAAACACAAAGACAAATTAGACAAATCAAATTTTGTATTCGAAATGATAATTTTTCGAGCCGGAAAAGGGAAGAGAAGAGTTCTGTCGCACCCTATCCCTTTCCCAGCTCTATGATTTCCTTGCCAACATTGTCAGAATTATTCAGAATTATTCTATTTGAAAATTCATGATCAAAAAGTCTTTTCTATTCATACTACCATAAGTACACTCTTTGGTTACCCTTCATTAAAAAAAAATATTGGAGGTGGTTTGGAAACTTTGTTATTTTCGAATTCTCATTGTCTGAAATGTTCTACGTTTTGGCAATATCCATACGGAAGCTACGTATTGAATTCTTATTTAGAAAACTTCTTATTACAAACCTTTTTATCACAAGAAACTTTTACGGAAGAAGAAATATGCGATTTGGCAGAAATTACACTATTTCCGGGAAAACCCACTTACACTCTGACCGCAAAACATTATCCTTTCAAAAAAATGGTTACTGATGGGTAATGGTTCATTATACGTTTTATCATAAAAATCCGCTGAATCATATCCAATTATCAATGGTTATAAATTATATTTATTGAAGTCCCTCCTGGCAACCTACAGTGCTGATCATCGCTGGTTGAACGTGTTGAGCGCGAGCCAGTCCGTGTACCAATGGTATAATATTATGCTCATAAGCCCCTAACGTTAATACAAAAAGGTTTTCAAAATACAAAATAGGGTTTATCTCATTCTGTTTCAACTATCAGGGGATTATTGTGCTGCTGTTTTAATCAAGATGCGCTGAAGTGGAGTGTCTTTTTTGAAGAAATGGTCATGTTTTACATTTTCATTTTGTCTAAACAATTCAATCTATGCTTGTTATTATCTCCTGGATACCAAAACTGTTAAGTCAGGAAATGAAGTCCGCATACAATTAAATAAAATTAATTCGTTTAATAAAATATTCTTCATTTTTATTCATATGAATTTGATTTATTTGTGTTGATATACATACAATTTATTGCTTATTATGCTAAATAGTTTTATAGACAGAATGAGTGAATTGTGTAGGGACGAAAACTTTTGAAGATTATTATAATAAGAAGTTTTCGAGATAATAATTATGATAAATTAGAATTTGAATTTATCAAATCCAAAAAAATATATACTTTTATCTAAAAATTAATTTTGCGACTCATATAGCGTTTACTATTTCCTTACTAGACTCGAACAATCATTTTCCGTGCAAAATATTTTAAAATGCATGTGCTATTAGGCTCATGCAAAGCGCAATAGCTGTAAAAATTAGTTAAATGCCTCTAATTTAATCACGGTCTATAAAAGTTGAATTAAATATAGCTTAAAAATATTATTTATCCAGTTATGGGAACTATAGAATATTGATACTAAAATATACCAACTACAAATACTATATTGTCCTGTAAGTGTGAAAAGTAGTCAGTTCCAAACGAGTGTGAATTTTTCTGTAACTCGACAGAGGCTGTAGCTTCCGGTTTTCTGATGAATCTATAAATTGCCGAAAATTTCTGGAAATTTAAGCCATCCAAAATTTACCAAAAATGTTGCCACTTCATTGGTAATTTATTAGCAGTTCATGGTAACTTATCTCTTCGGGTTGCTCTAATCCTATTCACTACTTGAGAAAAGCAATTATTTTGATTGAAAAGCACAGGAGAAGCGTTAACTTTCTACACGCTATTCATGCCTCATAAAGATTTCACTACGATTTGAATTTTTTTTACAATTCTGAATGTTTCGAAATTCCGAAAACCGAAAATTTGAGATTTTTTTCAAATTTTAGATTTCAATCGAGGTTCAAACGCTACTGAATTTGATGTTCTACATCTGTTTCTCAGATTTTTTTTAATGACCTGCTATCACTTGGCATTCATCATTCAATCAAGTACAATCAAGTAATAATATAGATGCTTCGCAAGTTTAAAAATTCATAATAATGCGCAATATTTGCGTTATAACGCGTAATAATGCGCAGTGGTCGCGCTATAACGCGTAATAGCTTGTAATTCTCGCGTGGTACCGCGTAGTAATGTGTAATAGTCACATCAAAATGCATAATAATGTGTGACATCGCGTAATAATCCGCCGTAACGCCTATTATTGCGTAATAACTCGTCATAATGCGCAACAGTCGCATAATAATGCAAAATTATTCCAGTTCATTGACTTTTTCGAATCAACCTTCTATACCATTAAGCCATTTCCCTTTCGGCGAGCCTCAAGGGGTAAGCGTGACACTACCCGATTCGGGTAGTGTTTCTAGGTGGATAGTTTCTTGTAGTAAATAACTACAAGTGTGGGCTCACCACACCCACCACCGCCAACAGCAACGCAGTAGTATCAGACGGTCACCCATCCAAGTACTAAGCGCGCCCAACACTGCTTAACTTCAGTGATCTAACGGGAACTGGTGTTTCCAGCGTGGTATGGCCGTTGGACTTCAATTTTATTAAATTTCCGTTAAAGAATTAGCATTTTCCTTGTATTCATTTGAAATTTTCAGAAATCACTACAAATTTTATGGAATTCACTATGAATTATTTGGAATTCATAATCATCTCTTGGGAATTCACCATAAATTAATTGGAATTCATAATAAATGCTTGGCATTCTTCGAAACTAATGTCAAAATATTTATAATTCTTTTAAATTGTTTAAAGTCCTCGGAATTCACCTTCAGTTTTTGAAGAGACCCTTAAATTTTGTTGAATTTACTTTGAGCATGTACGCATTCCTTTTTATTTGAATTCTTTTTTTCAAAGGAAGTTTAATTTTCGTTATGTCCAGGATTACCGAAAATATTTCTGCTATGCTCATCAAATTTCGATGAACCTAGACGTGGTCTTTTCTTTTTTTAAATTTCGCATGAAATTTCCTTTCAGAGATCTTGTCTATAGCTAGAGAATTTTTATTCACATCATTTCTTCGTCTACCTGCGATCACGTATTATTTAACTGATCATGTCTTTAGTTTGATATTCAGTTGAAATATCTTTGGTAGTCAATAAAAACCTTTTTATTCAACTGATTACGCGAAATGTTAATTTTTTTAATAATCGAAACTTCTCGCTTTTAATGAACTTGATTATTGATAATTCCATTCAACTTTATCGAATTTACTTTAAATTCTTTGGATTCCTGTAGAATTCATTAGAAATTCTATGGAATTCAACATTAATTACTTATTATTCATAATTAAATTTGAGGAATTTACCTTGAATTCTTTAGATTGATTTAGAATTGACGAGGAAGTTTATGGAATTTACTATATATTCTTGGGAATCTATAATTAAATTTTAGAATCAACCATGAATTCTTAACAAATTTACAATTCGATCTTCGGAATTCACCTTAAATTATTTAAATTTATCGAATTATTTGACATTCTTCAGAATTCACCATGAATTCTTCATAATTCTTTAGAATTTACTAAAAACCTTTTCGAAATTCACAAATCAAACTTTGCAATTCACGAATCAAACTTCATAATTCACCATGAATACTTTGGAATTTATAATTATTTCTTGGAATTCATTAGAAATTTTTTGGAATTCGTTAGTGTTGGAAACAACTGTTTTCCGGGCATCTCCCCTACATTTCCTATCGAATCTTAGAATTTCACCTTGAATCGTTTGGAATTCTTTAAAATTCTTTAAGAATTCTGAAGAATTTACTATAAAATTTTGGTAATCATAACTAAAGCATTAGATATGACTACAATTTCACTTTAAACTATTTGAATTCATTGATGTATTGCAATTCACCTTTAATTTTTTTTCTATGTCTTTGAAATTTTATATATTTACCTTAGACTCCTTAAAATTATTCAAAATTTCCCTAAAATGCGATGAATTTACAATTAATCCTTAGCAATTCCTCTATATGAGCAGACATTATGTCTGTGTTACAAAATAATATACTATTTTATTTCTTTATTGGTATATTATGATCTAACTGATTGTGCCTTCAGTTTGAAAAAAACTCAGTTAAAATATCTTTTTTTAGTAAATGAAGACCCTTCCAATAAACTGGTTATGCAAATTTTTTATTCTTTTATTAATATAAATTTCTCACTTTTCATGAATATCATTATTGTAGTCTTCCTTTTCCTTGTCATTTATTCAATTTATTATTATTTATTTCTTCATTTTTAATAAAACTGTGAAGAAGGAGAATGCTTTCTGGATGCACTGAAAAATAATGAATGTATTTTATTTAACGAATAATTATTATTATCTACAGTATTTTTGCAATTTCTTAATTTCATCGAAACCTTCAACTTGAAATTAAAAAGTAAGGACAATAGAAAATTTCATAATTTCCTTACCACGCTGAATGTTTGCAATGAGAGTACAAAAACACCGCCTGCTTGAAGAGAACATGGACGAGAACTTCTAACCATTACCAATATAAAAAGTTTTTGGGTTTTTAATGGCATCTGGTACCACTGCGAATTATAACTGAAATCAAGAATTTTTTATAAATATGATCATAAACTCATACATTTTTCGAAGATCATGCAGACTTTTTCTGAAAAGTTAAAGTCAGAGTTCGAAAAGCATAATTTCTTACAGCAAGTTGACAATATTTTCACTGGCGTCTATTATTTTTTGACCTGGCAAGCAAAGGTAGAAAATGGAGACAATTTGGGCTACTACGTACGGAAAAAATTGCAGAAATTCATCCATTACACCTAATTTTAAAATGGTCTAGAAAAAAGAAAGTGCTATAATTATTGATAGAATAGGCAGATGGTCATCTGAAAGAAGAAAAAAAACTAATTTGTAAGTTCAATATTTTGGAAATTCATAAAATTTTCCTTATGGGCCAGAAAGTTAAGGTGAATTTTTCATAGGTACAGGTTTTAATATTGAACAGCAATAAAAAATTGTAAATGATAAAAATTTATTTTTATTAATTACTTTTTTACAACAATACGAATTTCGTATCTTGAGAAGCTTTTCAAAATCGTGAATTTTATAATTTTTTGCAAATAATTTTAATGGGTTTTTTTGGTTCAAACTATCAAGAGATTTCAAGTTCGACATATTTACAGTTTAAAAAAGATGTGAATATTTGCATTTATTTCCATTTTAATATCGTTATTTACTAATAAAAACTGTATCTGAACAAAATCCAATGTGAGTAATCTGAATACAATAGGATATTCCATTTTTCAATCATCCATTTTATATATTTCAGATTCTAATTTATCTTAATGATTTTTAGTACGAACAAAATTTAATTACCACGTATCCGGTTATGCTTAGTAAAATCATACTGAGTCCAACTTGGAAAAATAAAGATCCTGAGAAAGCCGCGTCAAGCGTTTGCGCATATCTTTCATAATAAATAAAATTAACACTATTTCATCCATTGGTACTAGCGTACACTATCTCCACAGTCGGGAAAAAAAGTTTCTGTGGGCAAATCAATTTTTATCCTACACTATTTATTCGATTTGGATGTTTTTCTAGAATTAAAGCTTTTTAAATTTCACAAAGATGAGCTGTTTAAATTTTTCATAAAAGATTTGGTTAATTTTTTAACCATCTAGAAATAATTTCCAGCGTGTTAGATTAATTTTAAGAACAGATTTGAGCGAAATTTATATCTTTCCGAAAAGTGTACAATTCCTGGATTCGTTTACAAAAATTGTTTAAATAATTGCCAAATAAATTCTATTTTGAATTAATCTTGTTGAAAAATTAAGTTCTCTCGTATTTTTTACCAAAAATCTGGATTTAAAAAACTCTTATTTAAAAAAATGTCACAGAATCGCTTCGGGACAAAATACATATGTTGTTCTTCAAGGGATTTAAACGACCCCTATTTCACTGATTAGACAAACATTTTTTCACTAAGTTATGGGTATTAGAACTTTTGAAGATTGTGACGCAGTTTATAAAGAATTTGTTGACATATTTTTAAAGTATTGCAGCAATTATAACAACATTCAATTATCTCTAAAGGCCATCGTTTTATTTCTTCCTTATTTTTTCTGAATTGGTACTAATGTGGTTCATTTATTTGAAAAGGGTGTTTCTTGAACCTATGTCTTGATAAAGAGAAAATTGAATTCACTTGTATCAAATAAGAGAATTTTCATTTTTTTGCAATGAGAGACGGGATACGAAAAAAGTCAAAACAGCTAAGTTTTTCAGCTTGAAAACTTATGAATTAACGTTTATAAGCACTTTTATCTATCTTGTGTTTTTTTCAAAATTCCCGCTGAAATATTAATGAAGTCGGCTATAATTGTATTTTTCTTGGAACAATGAAATTCTCTTATCGGAACAACTTTGCTTCTCTGTCTTTTTTCGTATTTCGTCTCGTTATTGCAAAAAAATTCGATTTTTTATTTTTCGTAGAAATAAATTTAATATTCTCTTCTTCAAGACCAGGGCACAAGAAACACTCTTTTGACATAAATGCACCATAATATCATCAACTCACAAAAAAATACGGAAAAAAGAAAACGATGTTTTTTTAGATAATTGGTGGATTCTGAAATTGAACGAAAAGATCTATCAGAATCAAAAAGAAAAGGTCTAATATCAACATTGTTTCCAATACGGTAGTACGTTAAAAAAAACGTCAACACATTTCTTATAAACTGCGTCACGAGCTCAAAAGTTAAAATAGTGGAAAAAATTGAATTTCTTTTGTTTGAAGAATTTCAAGAATCTATTTTTTGTTTACTGGCCTAGAAAATTTCCAAATCATACTTTGCAAATAATTCATCTAGCATTTGTTAGGCAGTCTTTGATCATGTCATGTCTCTTAAAAATTTTGTAATTCCTACAAAAAAAGTAACCCGACTAGTATCCGGTCGGCTCCCGTTCATGAAATCTAACCAGGGGTAGCCCGGCCGGGATCCGATCAGAAACCTTCTTGTATTAGGGCCAACTGGGGCACTTTCTGCACAGGGTCAAACTTGGTACAAAAAAGTCGCAAAACTTCAAAAAACGATAGTATTGTGAGGTCTAACGACTTTATTTTTCTCATGGAGATGTGTTTTGTGTGTCTAAAGCAAGGAAAATTACTGAGAACTCTGAGAAAGATACTCATCATATCGTTGCTATGCAAAAACATGCAAATTTAGGCCTTTTGATTTAAAAATTCTCAAAATTGACTCAAGTTTGGCTCAAACCCAGTATACAGGATCGTACATTTTCTGAAAAAGAGAAAAATTTCTTTATAAACTCATAGGGTCAATGTTAAAAAATTATTTACAAATTTAAATCAAAACCAACATACGAAATTGAAAATATATTTTAAAAAATCTTAACCGTACCCGTTCCTACGAAACCCTTAAGTGGGGGTGCTTGTCGCCCACTTCTTGAACTGAGTTTTATAAATGTTACTGACATCGATTAAAATATGATAAATAAAGATGTTAACAAATTTTGTAAGTATTTACACATTTTTGAAATTTTGCTATTTTTTTGTACCTTTTATATACTTTTTCGTTGTTATTATTATTATTATTATTATTATTATTATTATACCGTTAAGCCATTTCCCTTTCGGGGTAGGCGTGACTCACTCGGTTGGAAAATAATAATGTGGGGAAGAAGATATAGATTTTTTAGATTGATCTAGAATTTTCCTGTTATTTATTTAAATAACACGTTCGTTCTGCAACACTGCTCCGACCCAGGTTGCTGATCAATCTCTCTAGCGATCACTCCAAGTGAAGAGCCTCACAAGGTTGTTATGTGAGGTTCCCGACTCTGGCCCATTAGTGTCCAAGGTGTTTTGTTTCAGGCGTCATTCACTCTACTCACATTCTTTTTATAAACTATTTGTGGCTACACTTTTTTGTCCTCCCATACTTCTCTAGCTCCCTTCACGTCCATGCATTTTTTCATGCAGGCTCTACTGTTTTTATGGCTTCTTATTTCTTTTCGGATTAAGGTCTTATTCACACATTCCAACCATTCTTTCTGCAGTCTGCCTCTCGGCATACTGCCATTTACTTTATCTTTATACACTTGTTTTGTTAGTCGTTCATCTTTCATTCTTTCAACATGTCCGAACCATCTTAACTGATTTCTTTCCCATGTGTCAACTATTGTCTCTTTTGCACCACATTCTTCGAGGATTATTTCGTTTTTCACTTTGTCCATCAGTTTTTTCCCGGAAATTGTGCGCAGATGTTTCATGCCAATGGCGTTAATTGTACTCTTATCCTTTTCTTGCCAGGTCCATGTCTCACTACCGTATGGAGCACAGTCGGTACAAATATAGAATTATGCATTGCCATTTCAGCTTTCTTCAATATATTTTTACTTCTGAGAATGGACCCTGCTCTACCGATAACCTTCTGACCCTCGTTGATGCGCATATCCAACTCCTCGTCTATCTTCCCGTCACTAGTGAATAGGCTACCTAGATATATGTACTTCTCAACTTGTTCTAATCTCTCATCATTTAGGAGAATGTTGCACATTGTTTTCTCACCTTTTCCTTCGAACACTATGATTTTTGTTTTATTTACGTTAATTTTGAGGCCTAATGTTCTTCATGCTTGTATTTAGTTTGCTCAACATTCTTTGCAAGTCTTCGATTGATTCTGCAATAACAACCTTGTCATCTGCAAAAACTAACCCACGTACCCTCCCGGTCTCGATATATACACCTTCTTCGTCGAAGAGGGCCATTCTTAGACACATATTCATAAATATGATAAATAGCTATGAGGACATAACGTATCCTTGTTTAACGCCTTGCATAATATTGAACCGGTCACTCAGTTTCCCATTAACCCTTACACTCGCTTTGTCACCAGCAAATATTGTTTTTATTGCTTGTAGGAGCCATCCATTGACTCCGTACTCTTTGAGGACTTCCCAGGACCTCCTACGTTAATATTTCTAAAAATCTTGACATGAAGAATATATTGAAAGTGAATTACCATATTACAAGTTGGGTGTCCTTTTGGATTTGGATTGTCATAATAGCAACATCATTTGCCAACAGCTAAATAATACATCTTTATATTTTCCAATTTTAAAAAGGAATTTTTGAGAACAAAATAATAAAATAATGAACAATAAAAATGAATGATAAAATAATAATAAAATTACGAAAGTTGAAGAAGTACTTTTAAACCCTCTTCGTGAACTACCTTTGACAATTGCAACTGAAATCACAGTAACTCTTCGTAAAAATAATTCATATATAATGTACGATGTTTACAATCCCAGTTATCGTCACGGAGGAAAATTGAATGTTACTTTCATATGGTTTAAAAAAATCAAGAAGGTCTCAAAATCGATCTTAATCAATACTTATATAGTCAACCGGTGAATTTAATTGGACCTTCCTTGAATTTTTCAGTACTGCCGTCCTGAGGAAGCAACTGTACAATTCTGTCTCCATTAGCATATCCACAGCGATTTTCGAGAATTCCTGATGAAGAAACAATACATAAATTTATCAATTCCCAAAGCCTGTGAGGTATGTTCTCGCCACCATATTTAAGCATTTGAGCGCTAGTACTGTCTACACCAGCAGCCTTACCGTTTTTTAAGTTTTTAATTATACCTCTAACTTCAGTGACACAGATTTCCTCCCCATAATTCTTTAGAAGAGTCTTTTATAGTGTCTAATATCCCGTCTGTATCATATAGCATTTCACCTTTGCTGTTTCTCATGCTGACAAACTCTGTACTTTTATTTCCCTCCATCTTTTTAAATATTTGTTTCTTGTTTTCTTCAAAGTCGTTTTGTATTTTCTTCTCTACTTCTGTTCAGATTTTATCTTTACTTTCCTAAACTAGACGTTTAACTTTCCTATTTTTGTGTCTGTAATCATTTTTAAGCCGATTTCTCTCATCATTGCTAAGACCTGTGATGTTCAACATTCTCTTGTACGCTTATTTCTTTTCTTGCCGGGCTGCCTCAATTTCATCATTCCATCACGCATCACCAGACTTTCTTCCTACCACTGCTGTACCACACACTTCAATCGCAGTTTGAACAATGATATCCCGTAACAAAGTCCACGCGCCCTCTATATCTTTATTGCTTCTAAGCGGCTCCCAAGTTGCCTCATCAATGCATTCGTTTATCTTATTCTGAAAATCTATTCGCACTTCCGGTTTCTGTGAATTTTCAATCTTGATTCACGTTTCTTTCGTTTTTTTTGTTCTCTTTCTTCTCCGTCCCCGCCCTAAGTTTCTTTGGAGACTAGAAGGTAATGGTCAGTATTGCATTCAGAATCCCTCGTGACTCAGGTCTCTTTTACTTGTCCTATTAGTCTTTCATCCGCAATAACGAAGTCAATTATACTGTGGCTATTTCCTTTACGCCAGGTGTACATGTGGATCATTTTATGTCTAAACCAAGTATTTGTAATAAATAGGCCCTTTTATAAGCATAAGCTAACTAATCTTTCCCCGTTCTAATTTTTTCTTGAATCCCCAAAATTACCTAGCACCCTTTCTGTAAATATACTCTGACGTTGGACGCCGATCCATCCGTTCATATTCCCTAGCAGAAATATTTTTTCACCTTGAAACTTCATTCTAAACCAGAGCAATCTGGGCGATACATATGCCTGATCTTTGAGATACTGTCTTGCTTTTTCATTCATAATCAAACCGACCCCTTGACTACCATGTGATTCACTATCTACTCCTGACCATATTTCAAAACTGCTTTTCAACACCTCATTTTCTATGTTTCTACTTTCGCATCCCTTTTTCTTTGTCTCAGGTACACATAAAATATCTAGCTTTCTTGCGTGCATAGTTTCTCGTAATTCTCTTACCTTAAGATCATTCACCCCCCTAGCATTCCAGAAACCCAGTCACCATTCGTCACCTGAAACTCGACCTTTACCTTAACCGTGTGTATGCATTTCGTCAATCAAATTTTCAGTCCATTTCAAGGCTATTTTATTGTTTGTATTATTTGAATTATAAATATCTTTATTTTGGAGAGAAAATTATTCCTTATTATTGCCAGATTTTTAAGAAAATATTTGGAGGTAGCTATGGAGGTTTTTGTGCCAAAAATTCGACGTTGTAAGGGTTTTTATTGTATTTTCTATACTACTTTCTAAAAAGTTTGTTTGGTCTACAGAATTTTACAAAATTTTAGGAATAATTCAAGTCAGTTTAAAAGATATTTAGTACTTGTAGTAGTTTGGAAGAAATTTAAAAATATTTTATAAACTTTCAGAAATCTTTCAAAATTAAATAAAAATTAAAATTTCTTTTAAAATGTTTCAAAATCTTTTTGAATAATTTTTTTAAAATAACTTTTCAAAATAATAAATTATTTTAAATTTTCGAGTAATCTTAAGAATTTTTTTATTCTCTTGCAGCTTTTCAAATTTCATAAATGCTGGTAAGTGTAAAATTATTTTTGAATCTTTTTCACAATTTTAAATATCTCTTAAGCTTACTCGAATTATTTCTAAAAATTTTTAATCTGTCAAAATTGGCAACTTTTGATTTGAAATCTTCTACATACTTCTTTTGAATGTTTAAAATTTTTAATAATCTTCTACGTTAATAATGATTTTTGAATTTTTTCAAAACTTCTAAATGTCTTTTAAAATGTTTTTTATATCGCGTAAAATTTTTGAAAAATCTTTCAAAATTGAAAAAAATGCCTTGAAAACTTCTAGATTCTATTTTGAAAAGTTTAGACATCTTTTGAAATGTCTTAAAATCTCTTCAAATTTTCTCAAAATGAAAAATCAATAAAAATTTTCCCAGAAACCTTAAAAAAAAATTTTATTCTCTTAAAACCTTCCAAAATTCTTAAAAAGATTCTAAAATTCTTGTTTTAAATCTTAAAAAATCTGCATTTTGTTTTAATTTTTTTGACATCTTTTGAAGTTTAAAACGATTTTGAAATCTTTTCAAAAATTCTAAATACCATTTAAAATTATTCGAATTTTTGGTACCATTTGTGAAAAAGCTCTCACAATTTAAAAAATTGCATTAAAACTTTCAGATTATTTTCTGGCTATGGACATCTTCTGAAATTTCTTGAAATCTGTTTAAGTTTGAAATTATTTACTTACTTTACTTTTTCTAAATGCTAAGAAATTAATTAAAATGTTTTGAAATTTTTTTCAATTTTCTCTGAAAATTCATTTTTCAAAATCATGTAAAAACTTCGCCATATGCTTTTCTTTAACTTAAATAGAAGAAATGAAGAAACACAAATTTTCCTTTTCCATGAAGTTATCGATTTTTTAATTTTTTGAGAGAACTGCTATTTTTTAATTGTACGACAAATATTCCTTAAACTTTTTTTACAGCAGCACAAATTGTTGCCAGTCAAGAACGTAATATTTCCAAAAAGTTTTATGAGTTAAAATTTAAAAACTTCAGAAAGTCAAATTTTTTACATAAAAACCTTCCCAGTGACCTATAAATATATTTTTTCAATTTGGCAAACATTGGGGATCATTTTCTAGCCAAAAGAAAGAAATTTCCGAGTCAACGTTTTAGAAAATATGAAAAAAAGGATTTCATGACAAGGACCTATAAACATAAGACTTGCCCCTTACCTACGAATATCAGTGATAACTTTCTTCCTTCATTGGAAAATTTTTGAAAGATATTAACTTCTGGTCCAGATACTAATGTCCAGTTTGATTTTATTTCATCCAAAAGGTATTTCATCTGCAAGAGAAGTTTACTTCATATAAATAAAAAATAGGTATATTTAAAAATGAAATAAAGTTTAGAAAAACTGTACCTTTTTTGAATGTATAATAAAATTGAATAATTTTGATGCACACGTTGTAGCCATAAAGACAGCTGTCAAAATGTTAATTGAGTCATCGAAATTATTTGAAGTTACGATACCACAAATCTGCCAAGGACGTCATATTTTAATTGAAATAAAAGCTTAATTATTCCGAGTAAAAGTGCAATATATGAAAAATTCTATTTTCTAAGTATAACAATATAATTTTTTTAAATAATAGGAGTATTTAACATTTTTGAAACAATAATTAATAATTTTGAACTGAAACCGCTTAAAATTATAAAAAATATATTGAACGTTTTCAAATTCAAAAAGTTCCAAAAGAAACAATTTCGAATTAGAAACTTTTAAAATTGAAAAAAAGACTAAATTTTTTTTAATTGAAAAATTTCATGCGAAAGGAGTTGAAATAGTGTAATTTCTAATTCCAAACGTCCAAACTTGAACAACTTTATATTGAATTGAAGAATCCGAGAATTCCATAAATTTAGATTAAAATTGCGAAAATAGTACAATTTCAACATGTTTGAAATTAAATAATTTTAGATAAGAATTCGGAAAACTAAATCATTTAAAAATCAAAGGAAATAAATTTCCATTATTTCTAATCAAAAGCGCTCAACGTCGAAGATTTAGATATTCTAACTTACTTGGTTTTAATTTCATTGAGTTGAAAATTTAATAATTTTAGATTTAAATATTCGCAATTGTGTGGTTTCACTTTTAAACGTAGACAGTTCTCTGGTTTGTGAAATTCTTTAAAATGGGAGAGTATCAAATTGAAAGACTTGATAGTTGTAGAATTTTCAGTTTGAAGGATTTGTAATTAAACGATTTTGAATTAAATGCCTCCAGAATAAATTCCAAAACATGAAAAATCAAGACAGTATTTTCTACAATTGAAGGCTTAAAAATGAGAAGATTTTAGAACCACAGGTATTAAAACTTGAATTTTTTTTTTTTTTGCAAAAAGTTCAAAATGTTAACACATTTCAAAAACGACTAAGAAAAAAAACAATTTCGAATTAAAAAGCTTACAATTGTGCCATTTCAAACATTGAAATCATATATAGCAACCTTTTTGTGTATTATTTTACTTTAATC